>NW_024121543.1:17163351-17328971 GCF_016745375.1 Pimephales promelas | reverse complement strand
TTCTTCTCCTTTGCCGTCCTTCCTAAATTCCCTTTATCTTATGGGAGAAGATGTGCTACTGTGAATCTGCTGGCCTGGAAAGCTGATTTGACCTTGAACGTCCCTGGTTTGGCCCTTAGATAGATTGAATGCATTGAAGTTAAACTTTTTCGAAATACTTTCTCAGTTTCCAACTCAATGCGCAGAGGAAACTTTTTATTTCTTGAAGAGTGATAACTTTGTGGCACTTTTTTAAAACATTGCACAATTAGTATGAGCTGCTCGGTAGAGAAAAATACGAAATAAATCGAAAATAATATATTTGAATTTCAAATAAATTAATACAATTATGAATTAAAATATTTAATATTTAAAAAAAAAAAATCAAATAAATAAAAATCTATTTTTTATAATCTACAATACTGTTCAAAATTTTGGGGTGAGCCATTTTGGATAGTCTCATTTCACTACATAGTTTGCCTTGAGTGAACAACCGCAAAGATCAATAAGGCAAAGACAACCACTGTAAACACCTGGATGAATGTTAATATAGCCTCTGCCCTTAAAGAGCTTCTTTGGATATTCTACAGTCAATATGAGTTTGCTGCCTATAGTGTGTTAAGTGTTCTGTGGGTATGTGTGTGTTTTTTTATTTTATTTTAATTTTATTTATATTCTCATCCAAATGCTCTCTCTGTCTGATGTTGTTTATTGATTGAAAATAAAAAAAAAGCATAAAAAAATTGGGGTGAGTGATTTTAATACTTTTATGATATTCAGCAAGGATGCATTGAATTGATTAAAAGGGATATTATAGACATTTAAAAGTTTAAAAATAATGCACATTCTAAATTAAATGCTTTTATTTTGAACGTTCTATAAGAATCCTGAAAAAGCACTGCATATTAACAATTCAGCATATTAAAATGATTTCTGAAGGATCGTGTGACACGGAAGACTGGATAATTGGTTGCTCCCAATTCAGATTTGCCATCAAAGGAATAAATTCCATTTTAAAATATTTTAAAATAGAGAACAGTTACAGTTTTTTTTTTTTTTTGCTTTTTGTGATTACAAAATGCAGCCTTGCTAAGAATAAGAGGCTTCTTTCAAACATATTAAAATTTATAAGTACAATATACTTGAATGTTTAAGTCAGTTCAACTTAAATTACATTAAACTGACTCAACTAATAAATTAGTTGAATCTATAACACACACATTTTATATATATATATATATATATATATATAAGTTGAAAATAACTTGTTTTGATGAGTTAAAGCAATGTAAACATGCAGTTATAACGTATTGTTTGGCCAAATTAAAAAGCAATACCCAGGTAACAGTGCACTGTATTATATCCCTCACTTTGTCAAGGTAAAATTAAATATGATGTCTTCTCTGACTGAGGTCTGAGCATCAATTGTGTGCCTTTTGTTGACAAGAAGCTATACATGGCTGGTCTGCTATAGCTAAAAAGAAGCTGTCAACTGTACTTTGGGTTCAGTCTCTCATTACCCAGCATTCCTTAACCGCCATTGCTTTTGGCTTAAGTCCATTCTGACAAAACTCGATTTGAAAAAGCTTGTGGATAGACTACATGAAACTGCATTGTGACGCTTGGTTTCACACAGCTCATAATTCATAAAGTTTAAGCCTGTCCAGTGTCTTGTTTTATTTTGATTGCTGCTGAGTCTAACTTTTCCATCACTTGTTGGAGCCCCGGGGTAAGTGCGCTCACAAAATTAGATTATGTAATGTAATACCATTATGTGAAAATCATTTCGATAGATTCACGGATTATGGGATGGAAGTCGACATGCCGCTGACTGAGGCATTCCTTCGGCAAACTCTCACGAATGCGCTCACAGACGCATTCTAATACCGCCGTCCGGGCCTAGCTAGCACATGGGGCACGGCACAGTATCTCTCCACCCATCTGGCCGGTGAGGAGACGGTGAGCCAAAGAGGCCGAAAAGCTCAGGAAGAGACAGCTGGAGCCCAGTCAGATGGAAAGTGACAAATTACTGCCCTAATGAGAGCCATTCATCATTTCGACCAAACTCTCTCCTTCCCTCTATTTTCATCAACAGCGCACACGTTTAGCTCAACCGTCACCCAACACCTGCATTCAACCACTCTGAACACAAAGAGGAAAAGGGGGCGGATTGGACCTTAGAATACGAGAAATGCAACACATAGTTTACCTTACAGGTGTGAGATAGGAAATGAGGAGAGCAAAGAAGAGTAGGATGAAAAACTGATGTGAAATACCGTGTGGGTGCGTGTCCATATACATTTTGTGTGCACTTTAAAACGCATGGAGAGTCAATGAAAAACTTTCTCCTCCAAAATTAAATTTGTGTTATCATTTACTCACCCTCTACGACTTTCTGTCACCACTGTCACACATTCAAACCCGCGTGACTTACTTTCTTCTGCAGCAGACAATTAAATATATTTTGAAGAATAAACATTGGGTTGCACTGACTTTCAATTTATGAGCAAAACAAAACAAATACAACATTTCTTTCTTTTTTTTTTTTTCCACAGAAGAGAGAAAGTCACACAAGTTTGGAACAACATGAGAGAGATTAAATGATGACAATTTTCATTTTAGGGTGAATTATCCCTTTAATGTTGGGATTAGTTCTTGTCTTTGTAGTGCATTCCAAATCAGTTACTCATGAGGATCCATTTCAGTTTGAATGCTTCCACAGAGTGCATCCAACTATGTAGGCAGCTCCTTGGTTTGGAACAGGGTGAAAATAGTGAATGTGAAAAGAAGCCAAGGGGCAGTGACATAGATCTCTCGTGATATCCAGGGCAGGATGCCATCTTATGCCCACTGTCGCTAAAATGGCCGCCCCTGGTCCAGCGTCTGTCTCTGCTCTGACTGTCTGGATTCTCTGCGATTGGCTCCATTTTCTCATTCTGATGTTGTGTCAAATAGGCTGACAGGATCCTAATCTTTACAACCACTAAACTCAGTCGGGCCTGTCAAAACACTTACGCCCATTTCACACCATCAGCCAATGCTAATGACAGAGTACTGAGTTTGATAATCACACACACAGACACACATACAGAAGTACTGCCTCAATCCTATTCCCTTCATCCTAGTCCATTTAGTTGCAAATATCAAAGCATGAAACTCACTTTAAGCCTTCCACAATTTAGAAAGTTAGGATTTCTCATCTCAGAAGTGAATTTATATGTTTCTCTCCTCAAAATACCTTTGATGTTGAACTTCAAACCTGTAAACTCCTTTATAATCCAGCTATTCGTTTCTGTCTGTCTGAGAATGACTTCGGGATAGGCAAGTTAAATCTTTTAGCATTAGGGACCAGAATACAGCACTGAGACACACCAGAACAGCTCCTCTACACTTTAAATGGAGGATCAGCCAAAAAGACTAAACTTTAATAGAATCTGGTGAGTCCAGGTGTGTCGATGGCCACTGTAGCATCTCTTTTGTTATCATGCTTTGCAATGTGTCATGCTGGGGTTTGTGTCCATCATGGTGTTTTGACCTTGGCAGGTCATTTAAAAACCATTATCATGCACTTGCTGCAATCAGTATTAGATTAAGTTGTAGGATATGCCATATTTAAAGCTTAAATGAGCATGCTTAAACAATTCTGAGTGAACTCTCTCTTTTGTTTGTTTCCTTTTTTTACATATCAGCATCCTTAATGCTCTGCTCTGTAATGATAGCAATTCATCATCTATTCAACGCTATGCTTATTTACTGTTTGGGCCGTATACTGCAGCGCTTTTGCAGGACACTGAACTTTGATTCATGATCACTGACTAAAACCTGTCCTCCACTGATAGCAGGAGTCAGTGTGGCCTGTTACCCCAGACCATGATGGTATGACACTGAGAAAAAAAATGTTCTAGCATAGCCACACAAGCACACATTCATAAACTCAACGTCAATTGTGCTCAGGCCTTTGTCCGCTCTCTACATGTCATTTCCATATAAATGACATCCGTGTTGTCTTTGTATGGAATCCATAAAAGTGTAATCAATCCACAGTTTACTTTATGGAAGAGAGAAGGAATAAATAACCTCCATCATTCAACAGCCCCAACTGTGAGCCCACAGTTACACTGATACATGTACCTGTTCTGCCTAACAAAACTATGCTTCATATTTTAACTGGGACAATGATATTTGGCCTTGCAAAAGATTGCATCATGAAAAATATTAGCAAAATATAACATAAAAAAGACAACCATCTGTGTCCTTGTTCAGCACAATCAAGGTCCTCTAACTCAGACATTCACAGTGTTTTGGCAGCAATTCACAGGAAAAACAAATCACTGTAACTGCCAAAATACAAATGTTGAATTTGTTGACTTCTTTCATTTCTAAATAGGTATAGAACACTGTAAAAATGACAAAATTATTTTTTTTATCAACTACCACTAATATCATTGTTAATGTATTACTTGTATTTATTATGTAAAAAAATATTTTAAATATTATTTATAATATGTATTTATGCATATATTATATTTTTATTTATAATAAAATTTGTATTTTTTTATAAAAGAAAAAAAAAAAAAATATATATATATATATATATATATATTGCAGACCAAAAATATTGATAACCACAAAAATGTATCCTAGATACACATATTTTTGTCCACTCAAATGCACAAATAATAATGCCTTGCCCCCAATACCACTTGCAACTGATTAGCTACTACTATATCTAGAAAGAATGAAAGTCTGTATGATATATCCATCTTAACACTTACTGTTTCAGAAGGAACAAAACATAAAGAAATAAAACTACACTCATCAAGATATATCACATGTAAAAAAATATATATTTTCAAGCTCTGTTATCACGACATTTTTTTTCTTTTGTCAAATCAACTTCAATAATTTATTTAGTTCAGATAACTTATTATTTTGGGTTTCTGATGATTAAATCAATCTCGTTCATTGTATTAACTCACTTTTTTCCAGTTCAATCAACTTAAAATTAAGATAACCAGGTTACTTTTTTTTTAAGTAAAACCAACAATATTTTTTACGGCCCATTCTCATCCGGCGTTAAATACTGAAGCGTTTGACAATGCATATACATCCAAAACACATGGCACCCTTTAGCGTCAATATGAGACGCAGATAAATATGTGCCAGAAGGCGCCTCCTAGTGGTCTAACCCTAACCTTACCCCAGACCTAAACCTACCCATAACCGAAGCGTGTTATATTGACACTAAAGGGTGTCATGTGCTTTGGATGTAAACGCATTGTCAAAAGCGTCACTATATGACGCACGAGAATGTGTTGGCTAAGCGGCATTTTATTTGAGAGTGTTGTTGCTATAAAGAAAGAACACACTAACGCTTGTCATTTCACTCCCAGAACAAGTCTTACAATATTCATAAACAGCTTTTTGCCAACTGCACACATCCTTGAGAAATGCTAAACTTGTTTATTTACAAGGCTAGACAAAAAAAGCTCTAAAACACAGCATTAAAAAATAATATATCTGACATCGTGAGGACATGGCGTCAACCTCATTTGCCCCATGAAAATAAACTATTTTTTTTTCCGCTGATGCGCACTAGCATTTTGCTCAAGGAAGAAGTTCAAATGAGGAAGAGCTGACACACAGGCATAAGCTCCAGGGCTGAACTGAAGAGTGGGGGAGCTGATATATAAGGTGGTGACATCATAGAGTTGCAACCTCAGCAGGGGTAACTGCAGAAGTGATGTCACTGCCTCTTAGCGTCCTCGTCACTGTCAGTTCTCTTGCCTGGGATGAACTTTACACCTGTTGCTGGAGACTGCAGAGCTCTGCTCTAAATCACATCTAAGTCTGTGACTGTTCACTGTTCTCATAGGCTAAACACTTCATCTGAAGGGTCAGTGCTAAAAACTGCTTTCAAGCCAGTGAGAGCAAAGGGTTAACAAGAGAACTAAAGAACAGTGTTTACTTATAAGGCTTTGGTTCTCGTAATATGAAATCGCACATTAAAAACCACAGTTGGCTGTGAATCAACACACGATGTGGCCTCTGTGCCACGTAAAAAAAAAAAAAAAAAAAAAAAAAAAAAAAAAAATTCACACATAATCTGTTTTTGCTGTTCTGCGGCGACTGCACATGTGACAATTTAAAATAAGCACAACTTTTACAAACAAGTCTCAATGCATCTACTGTATTCTTTTCCATTATGTTGTGATTTAGCTGAAAATGATAAAGCGTCCCTGGTGCAAGGATGGATTAAGAATACAATAAAAGGCCTTGTACATGTCTTTACTTTGGAAATATTCTCATAGTAAAGAATGCTAATAGAGTGTGACACCTAAGTAAGGATGTAGATGGTTATAGTTGGTTAAATAAATGTAAGAAAGTAAAGGCTAAGCATTATACAGTATGCAAACAAATAGATGAAAGGAGACCATTTAGAGGCTGGATTACACTACATACAGTTGAACAGATTTGAAAACACTTGGCATCACACACTAACTGAGGATCACACACTACCAGGCTTTCAAGTCTTCACAAACACAACAAACTCACACAGAGATACAGGCCTCGTTGCTAACAAATAAGATGACAAATGAAATCAATGTGTTCTAAAATCATGATAGTTCACTTTAAAATAAAAATGTGCTCACTCTGCTGTTGTTCCAATACAACATGTTCTTCTTTTTTTAGACCACAAAATGATAATAATAATAACAAAAAAGTCTTAGTCACGCTTGTCCATATAATGCTTGTAAATAGAGACCAGCAAAGATTTTAAAAGAGATGCAGAAGTATCACAGAACAGTCTTATTCAACACATGTCATATATTCCAAGTGTTCTGGGGTATACAATAGGGTTTGGTGGAAAACAAACCAAAATTTAATGTATTACTTAATATAAATCCTAACCTTGGCCATTGGTCTTCTGTGCACGACTGTGCAATAACTTCTTGCTGTGACAAACACAGATATATTCACCTCAGTGAAGAAAGTACATAAATTGAATCTGTGTTGCATTTTTATTAATATTTATTTCTCACAACTTATGTGCCTTTTCTGTGTGGGTCGAAGAGAACTGCGGCGCTAATAGACTGACATGAACGCATGGTGAGCAAAGACCAATGGCAGGATGTTGGTAAAATACTGTAATACATTACATTTTGGTTTGTTTTTCACCAAACCCTATCGTACACCCCTTGACACTGGTCACTGTCCACTGTCATTATTTGGACAAGCGCGAGTGGCACTGTAAAAAAAGAAAAAAAAAAAAAAGAAAAAAAATGATATATATTATTCTCATTGTGTGGTCCAAAAAATAAATAAAGGCATTAGAATAAAACTAGGGTGGATAAATTATGATTTGACTTTTATTTTAGGGTAAACTATCAAAACTATAGGTTTTGAAATACTATTATGACATCATCACTGGCTGTCTATTTAATTTTACCAACTTAGCACACTTTAAACTGAAATCCTCCACAAAACAAAGAATAAATGGTATCATGCACAGCAGGTTATCCTCATTTAAATCAGCTGTTTGGTGTGAAAGTGTATGAATTGCTAATTACATTCCAGCTGACTCTCTTTGATGTCTGTGACTCTGATAGAAGCAAGTCTATTTTTAGCACTGTTAGAAAGAAAGAAAGTACAGACAAACTTCTGTCTTCCCATTCTCCCTACCTCCAAACCCTCTGTCGTCTCATCATCTCACCTCTCCCTCCAGCTCCTCGATTGTGTGGTCTTTGGAAAACCACTCGTACTGAAGATCAAAGTGTTTTGGGAAAAAACAAAACAAAAAAAACACAAAAAAAAAAACAAAAAAAAAAACTACGAGATAACAGACTTCATCTAAAAACACTTTGCCACTAAATCACAACTCTCACTGTCCTCGCCTTGTTTCTTTGATATTTTGGATCACGTGTTTCTGAGCACACTCGTCTTTTTCAGATTTTTGCACTCTTTCCCTCACACATTTAAAGTGTCTCTTCACCTTCATGCCACCAGCATAATATAATAAACCAATGTAATATTCCCATAACTTTGAATTGCAGATGAAGGACACACTCAATTTGTTTAAGATGAACGGATGAACGGATGAACTGATGAACTGATATTGAAGAGTTATAAAATAACGACAACAATTATAATACTAATAGTAATAATAAGAACATGTTTAGATTACAGTACAGTAATCAATAATAATAACAACATGAACAGTAATTCGACAAATAAGTATTAAGAAATATGAATCAACTACATGTACTTACGATATGGTTAAGATTAGGGCTTTAGTTTGGGTTAGTTGTAATTATGCATAACTTGGTGTTTTACTATAGTAAAGTACATGTAACGTATAATTGGATCACCTAAAATAAAGTGTAAAAATAATAATAACAGTTTATTATATTTTTATTATATTATTTATTATATATTTTTTAAAGATATTGTATTAAAAACTGCATATATGTTCTTGTTCTGTAAGTTAGCCATCTTCTCACATTTGCCACAGAAGCACCTGTATGACAATTAAACATGACGCAACAGGTCCCTCGGATAAATGTAATTTCGCTTGTACATAGCAAACTTTATCACAGTGTGTGTATGTAGTTTCAAAAAATTGCGCCAATGTTAGTGTTTGTGTGTTGCACATCCATAATTTCAAAGGATGTGATAACAACTCTATAAGTACATAAATGTATCAAATAACCATACCGAGACGTACAGGTCCATTCTCATTTGTGTTTATTCTTCCGAAGTCTCTTCGTCATCTGGGTCTGATCAGAGACTATTTATATATTCCGATTCAAACATGTACGGCTGAATGACATTCAAAACAGCAGGTCTCGCACTCTCTCAGCCCTTCCGCTTAGTTACTGACTGCCATAGGTCTGCAGTGACGCCCTCATCCAAAGGCAGGGCGGGGATATGCAGCTCATTTGCATTTAAGGTCGTATGCACCAAAACAGGTCATTTTTAAACAGGCCCCAAAAATGACATTTTCAAATGGTTATAATAAATTAACTGTGGAGTATTTTGAGCTGAAACTTCACAAATACATTCTGGGGATACCCAAGACCAATATTACATCATGTAAAAAGGGGCATAATAGGTGCCCTTTAATTAAAACAATTACAAATATTTTAGATATAATTTTATATGCATAAACTTACTTTCATGATTGTATTTTTTTTCAATTATTACTATTATTTTCTATTTGAAATAATTATGAAGTCCAGTGTGCTACCCGCCAACATACAACAATCTGTTACGAACAAAAGAGCACACAAACAAACAGAGACAATGCAAATAAAATTCTAAATGCATGTTCCGAATGTTTTTCACTGTTATTCCATATGAATTTATTAAGATGTTACTGTACTAAATAAGTAGAACCTATGGTATTTTGTTGTTGTTGTTTTAATTGTAAGGGCCTTGTATACATCTAATTTCTTTTATGTGTGAACAACAAATGCAAATTGGAAGTATCTATAGCCTAGGCGTGACAAGGCAGTGTGAGAGTGGGGTGTTTTTCTACCTCTCTCTCTCTCACACACACAGGCAATGGTTTGTAGCGCTACTATGAGGTAAATTCATCAGCCCTTTGCATCAGCTGACCCTGAGGAGAGAGTGTGTCCCTGAGCTCAAGTGTTTGGATGAACCCTAAACACCTGATGCAACCGCTCCTGTGTGATACTTGAAATTACATCACACACACACACTCTTACATACTGCCATAAACGATGACATCAAACAAATGATACGGTGAATTAAGAATGAATCATCATCGACACACCTCGCTCTTTCTCTCTCGCTCTTTACGAAATCATTTAAGATGAAGGAGAGTCTGTGCTTTCTATGAGTTGAAAATGAGATTTTTAATTACTGCATGACCTGGGGTATATTAGCAACATATTAATGTGCGTCATTAACCCAGTGGTAACTAACCCCGTCAGCTCATTAACTACATGTGATTGGACCTGAGTGAGCACAGGCGAAGCTCCAGCTCTCATCACAACCACCTGTGATAACACACATCCGCTAATTACAGGACTTTCAATGCGCGCATGCTGTTATCTTGTGGCCACAAGAGCAAAAACACAAGATCTTTATGAAGCGAGAGGATATCATTACTTCATCTGCAGGAAAAAAAAAGTACTGCTTTTAGAAAATAATTATGCTTAATCATACAGTATTGCAAACGAGAAGTCGCAGAAGTGTGATACTGTATCTGCACAATAAAACAGTAATCCTGTATTTAAAATGTTGTTTATTCATGTGATATCAAAGCTCAGTTTTCAGCATCATTACACCAGTCTTCAGTGTCACATGATCCTTCAGAAATCATTCTTATATGCTGATTTGCTGCTCAGGAAACATTTCTTATTATTATCAATGTTAAAAACAGTTGTGCTGCTTAATAGTTTTGTAGAAACCATGATACATTTATTTCAGTATTCAGAATCAAAATAACAGCTTTTTTAAATAAAAATGATATAATATCATGCATGTCTTTACTGTCACTTTTGAACAATTTAATGTGTACTTGGTGAAAAAAAAATTTTTTTTGTTTTTTTTTATTTTTCAAATTATAAGGCAAGGCATTAACAATTTGTTCATAATGATGCATCCTATTTACAGGCTTAATAGAAAGTGCTTTCAAATATTGTATTTCCAGCTTCATGCATCCTTATTAATCCATTTAATCATAATGTAGTTTAATTTAGATAATGTATTTTCTAAATGAAAAGAAGTGTGTGCTACATACATAAACAGATAATAGTTCTAAACAAACACAAGTCCATGCGATTGTGAATGCATGTGCACACACACATTCATGCAGTCTCTCTCTCTCTCGCACACACACACAAACACAGACACACACACACACATCTCTCTCATATACACACACACACACTGAACAGATGGCTGTGTACATTAGTAGGTGCTTAATAAATGCACCTGCACACCTGATCTCTCTGCAATATATCGAGTCATTCTGAACAGCTTTCATGTCAGAATAAGATAGACCATATTTGACCTTGTGAAAGCCAAAGGGGACACAACTTAATAGTCTCCCAAAATTCTACCGCACAAACTTACTCTCCAACCAACCCCACAATCAATACATTCACAGAGTGTTTCACCAAAATCAATGCTGTGACCATACAGTAGAAATGACCCTATAGTCTGGCACCATATAGAAGTAAAAAAAAAAAAAAAAAAAAAAAAAAAGCATCTTACCTTCTCCGGTCTCCATAATGCAGCAGTCTGCTTTACTTCACCCTTCCATGACAGGAGGACAACATGTCTGTCAGAATCTCTGTCTCATTGATTCATTTATACTAGGAGACACACTTAGAGTTTTCACTGTGCTGCTGTCAGTGTCTTACTTCCACAGAGACTTCAGCTAAGAGTGAGGAGATAAAGGAAACTCTCTCTCTCTCTTTCTCTCTCGCTCTCTCTACCTCCTCCTCTCCTCCCTCCCCCCCTTGGGTCTAGTTTCTGCATGTTGCTTCCATTAGTAAAGGGTCTCTGTAGGGCCGGGATGGGACCAGTCACATCACGTTTGCGAGGACTTCTCGCGTGCATCCAGGGGTTTTCAAAGGGACCTTCTTATCCTGCCATTTTTGCGGACTCAACATCTTATTTTCACATTAGGCTAATTCTTCCAGTGCATCTCTATCCATCTCTCTGAGGAGGGAAGTTGTGAAGGCAAGCATCACATTCACACTATGTCCTGATGTAGCAGGCACGGGTACGAAAGCACTTAAGAGAGCTGTTCTTTGAACGCTTGCGAGGTATAAACACCATACATTAAACAGAGTGCTTTAAATGAGAGCAAGGCCTGAGAAGACGAGACAGACAATAATGTCTTCGATATTCACCACAGAAGCTCTTCGGGTTCATTGCGCCCATGTCTCAGCCTCAGACGGCACACCCACTGACCGCCTGATGCTTACTGAACACAATTTGAATGCACTTTCTTGATTCAACAAGTCACAATTTAATTGGCTGACTTGATATGCCTGGAAACAGAGTCATATTTACCATGTACTGATAAAATGAGTGAAACATCAACAATACAATTCTGCTAGCTCTCCAACAAATGTGCTATATTTTGTGGAGACTGCCATACCATTATTGCAATTATTTATTTATATATATATATATATATAAGTAGAATCAGTAGTGGTATTTCATGCTGTTTTTCCATGCTGCTCTATAATTGTGATTCTTTACCGTCTTTACCTTTGTGAAACCTGACATTTTATCAAATCCAATGTGATTACTTTGGAACAAATCATATACATTTCCAAAAATACAGTATAAAGACATAAGAGTAACTGGAAATGTAACTGGAACTGATCTAATAGTCAAACACAAGATGTTCACCAAATCTTTTAGACTGTTTATTTTGGGATTTGCATATCATGTGACTTGTCACTATATTTGCTAAATACTGCCTGACTATTACATAAAGTAGAGTTATTTTTTATTTATTTTATTTTTTTTTTACACCATGCTGGTCTATTATCATGGCATCACTAATTTCAGATAAACGCTCCTCTAAACAGCATAGAAAAACAAGACAAGCTGTAATTGTTCACTTCTGTCAGTCAGATACCCTCTTCCTAAGTGGGCGTTTCTTGGCCAGAATAAGCTCATGCCGTTCAGTCATGCTCTCTTCACCACATTCAGCCTCACATTGACTCTGAAGTGAGTTATCCATAGAGAAAAGGAAGTTGTTTTCCAAATCAACTCACATGATGATATGCAGGGTCTGAGGAGAAAGAAAGCTTTCTCAGCCTCTCGGTGCACGAGGGTAGCAGAATGACAGGATCTTGACATCTTTCCAGGGCTTGCCAAACATCTCACCCCATCACTGCATCCTTCATTGTGCATAAGTGTGTTTGGGCATGCATGTGTGTGTACCGAGGAGGGAGGGGGCACTTAATTGGCATTCCCTTGTGCGAGGCTGGCAGTATAAAAGCAGTGGGATGCCTCTACCTTCATTAGGTTGCGCTGATGATCCAGCTGCAAGTTGCAGAACAAGGCGTTTTACGCCCCATCTCTTTTCTTCTTTCCCCGTTTGTTCTCGTTCTCCTTGCATTTAATTTTTCGATGTGCGCCTCAAAGCATACGTATAACTCTATAAGAGAACAAGAACTCTGCCAGCGGGTGCAGTCAGCCAAAAGTTGCTTCCAGCTAAATCAACAAAGGGACTTATAACTGTACACTTCACCGCCTCCTCTTCCCACCTCAGCCCCCTTTGCTCGCATCTTCCGCTCCCTGTGCCAGAATTCCAGCACCCAGCTGGAGGAAACATAGAAAAATGTGTCCAATTATGATACAGCATGCCCAAACTCTGCTAATTAGTGCTAATTTGGTGACAAATGGATTCTTCTTTGAATAGTCCTCCACTCGGGTCTCAGCTGTATTCACCACAGCAATATGCAGATTACCTTAAAGTGGCTTATAATGAAACTATGAGCTACATCTCAATACGGAAAAGTCAGTTCAGACCGAACCTGTTTGCGAAAACAGACCCCACTTCTACAGTAATACCATTGACAACAAGAAAGATAAGACTGAGAAGAAATCTGAGAATAACAAGTCAGGAAGACAGGTGAAGAAAGAGGAAAAGAGAGTGAGATCTGAGGAGTTTTTGGACACTTAAAGCTACAAATAGAACAATCTCCAGATTCCCGTCTGCAAAGAGCACAACTAAGTTTCTCAACTAAGTGACAGACATCACTGGGATGTGTTTATAGCAAGGCTCTAGAAATAGACTTTCATCTGCCCTGGACCAGTTCACATACTGTAAACATGGCTTGTTTCCTCATGTGCTTGGTAACGCATCTGCTCAATGGAGGAAATGGACAGTTCATCGTTGATAGACAATCACGCTGTGTGAGTCAGTGGGAGAGTGGATTGGATGGCGGGATGCGTAGAAGCTAATTACTGTGTGACACGGTGGCAAACACAAACGAAGCTGAAATTGAGCTCACTTGTTTGCGAGCAACTTAATCACAAAACTTTTCACAAGACTGTGATGACAAAAGCTACTCAAAGTTAATAAACTGGTTTTAAAGGAAATGCTGAGGATGACACAAACAGGATTTAGAGGTAAACAAGGTCTGTGCAGACCTAACCAGCTGCCAGTGTTGAGGAAGCTACATTAATAATACATAGCATAATTTGAAGTAGTTAAACTTGTAGTTAGTACAAGCTAAAAACAAAAAGTAATGACTACACTAATGTTACTTATGGGGTACAATATGCTTTATAAACAATAATAAATCTATAACAATCCAAGAATATGCCCTACAATTTAATTTTGCTGGCACACACAACCAATGTGTGAGTGCTTTTGAATGAATGAACAATCTCAATTAGGTTTACAATGTCAAAACTGAAGAGAAAAATGTATACCAAATACAAAAAAGCCTTCATTTATATATCTAAAATAGTTCAAGGACATGAATCAGTAAATCATTGTTCCGTTGATTTGTACGAACCGTCTAAAAAAAATGCCTAAAAGAACCCATTCACTGGAATACATCAGACTGTCTAATGCAACAAATGAGTAGGCTAAGGTCCATTTAGGAAGAACCAATTCACTAGACTGAATCAGATTTTCTAATATTACATTTGAGAGAGAATAACATCACTAGAATGAACCTGATTTTCCAAAGCAACATATAATAAAAGACTATTTAGAATGAACTGATTCACTGGAATGAATCAAACATCATTTTCCCAATGCCACACAAGGACCATTTAAGTAAGTGTGTAAGATTTTTCCCTCAGTGTGTGGTCACGCTACACCACTTCACAGAAAAAAGTAGCAAACAAAGTGTGAAAAAACTAAATAAATACAATAAAAACTGCTCTGAACTAGTGTTAGGAAAAGTTGCAAAGCACCTCTGTAAAAATGACTTCCTTTTCAGTTTTTGCTCCTTATATCTCTCTTTCAGTCGGCCTGCGTCTGTCCTTTCCTGTGCTGATGTAGATCATGTTCAGATTTCTCCATAATCTCTTTCAGTCTCTTTCTCTCTTCCATCAACATTAGTCATCGTAATACTCTAATACTCCTCCTAATGACAGTCAATACTGATAGCATTATGAGGGGAATGGACACAAGATTGGGAGAGGTGAATGTATTCCCATGCGTCTCTCGTCTCTTGCATCTCTGTAGAGGACGCCATCACAATCGGGTAGGAACCAGCTCTGCGCAGAAAGGGAGCCAAGCAGAAAATTGTTTGGGATATTATGATGAGAAAGAAATTTTTAATGGAAGAAAAAGATTGTCTAAGTTTTGCATTTGATTATAGAATGTTCATAAAACGTGCATCTGGCTCTCTCATTACGCCGGCCGTATGGCCCCGTCCTATCGTCTGCGTCTTTAATCAGGGTGTTTGGAAGCAGAGTCACATCGACTCTGCCAGACACCTCAACCTCATCTGTGGGGCTCAAATGCATGCCTGCAGGCTGGAATCCGGCAAACACAAACAACCCATGGCCCTCTTTTTGAGTTCGGTCACTGTATGAGACTTAGGTGTGAGAGAATGGGTTGCGTGGGAGACAATCAGAGCAGAACAGAGACGTGTTATCTACATACATACAGACACACATGAACGGCCACCGTATATATGTCAGCGCTGTTGTCAGACGCTCCTGTCTCTGGCTGTCTGCAGGAAGCGGTTCTGCGCCGAGCTTCGGTCTCTCTGCGGACACGCTGAGAGGAACCATGCCGACACTGACGTTAATTAACCTCGCAGGGCCTCGCGAAAAATTAAAACACTAATTAATAAAGTAAACAATGCAAGGACAAAAAGGGAGACTTAGCTGAGTCCACTAGTGTGTATAATACTCAGTTAAGTAACTTCGAACATGATAAAGTTGCGATGAAAATGAAAAAGCAATGGATCTTTTCTTCTGTATTTTGTGAAATGAATTGGCAAAATAAACTCGTTTCAATTTAATTTTCACTACATTAATGGAAGTAGTGTCACCATAGAAGCACTCATTGGAGATTTGCTAGTCTAAAGTGTGGTCAAGTCAGTGTTACCTGGTGTTGCCAGTCAGCAAACTGGTCTGACAAGTGCCTAAAACCCCTTGAAAACTTGCAAACTAGACCAGTTTGGTAGACCAGCGGCTTCTTCTTGACCAGATATTTGGTTTATTATCACAGATTATTATGATTTTTTTTTAAATATTTGTTATACAAACACGTCTGAACTTAATATACTGGGTCAAGTAGAAGATGCCGGTCCGATTCCGGCTCGCACCATATCTCGATATCCATCCCCCTCACCATCTTCACCTCCTCAGGTTCTCTCAGCCTTCATTTCCCTTTCTCTTTCATCCCATCTGTCCTCTCCTCCATCTGCTTTGCCTTCTCGTTTCCTCTCCGTCTGCTTTTTGTCCTCTGTACCGTTTCCTATCCTTGTGAGGTGCAGGCGCCATCGTAGGAACCTGATCAGCACTATATCAGCTCCCTCTCACACCGAGGCACAAACTGTGAAAAACGCACACACCGATTCATTGCCTTATTTCAGCACTCCCCCCTCCCTCCCCTCTCTTTTCCTCACCTTACTAAAAAATACATGCACTGTAGGAAAGGTCACATAATTATCACACAAGCTAATGCTAAAACACCATATTAAAACACACACACACACACACAAGATAGACTCGACTTGTAGGGTTGCAACGCGTCTCTGGATTCGTGATTTTATGTGATTTGAAGACACGGATCCTCATGTTTTGTCTCCCTAAGCACGCAGAGTGATTTTCCCGAACAAAGTACAGCTGAGCTAATCTCTCTCGGTTTCCCTTTCTTCAACGTTTTCTGCTCTCTCCCTCTCTTGGCTCTTCTTGCTGAGCTTCTTGTTTCTCCTTTACGCGGGTTGAGGGATATTTTGTGCTTACTGACTCACTGCCTTTCTGCTGAGATCTAAGGCAGCGTTTCTGTGCCGCGGTCTCCCGCCGCGAACCACAGCCCCTCTCATTGTGAACAATTTCCCAACCGTGACTCGCTCAGACTCACATCCATCCGTGCCCTGACTCCACAGCTCCACGCTTAATATCTCGCCAGCTGTTTTGATGGCGCACACCGCCTCTGAAAGAGCTCCATTTTACATACAGTGGATGAATGGGAGTCATTAGCCATGCTAAGCTAATGGAGGAGAACTCATCCTGTCCTCTGCTGCGTTAATAGCCCGGGCGTCTTTTACAGAGAGAGGGCCAGAGTCTCTCTCAGGACCCATACGGTTTAATGAACTATAACCCCCTGCGCCTCAGAAAACACAAAGCTCTTTGGATTAGTGTGCATCTCAGCAGCAATGGAAATGAGCTGGTTTTGCATCAAATTCTTGGTTTCCATAAGCATCCCAGGAAGTGCACATGCGTTGCAGAGTATTTCACTGAAAGGGAACATCATCTGGAAAGTATTGTGTTCTACTTTATAAAACAAATTGTTTTGGCCCTGGATGCCGATCGGTCATTAAGCCATTCCAGCCGTGCTAAAACACACAATTGAATAGCCTTTACGAGCGAAATGGCTAGTTAATATGTATATCACTGAGCGCACCCGTAGAAGCACACAGACTGCTAATCTTAGTTTAAGGTCTTTTTCTTTAAGTAGAAGGATGGCACTTTTTATAAAATGATATTTAATATAATCATGATATAGAAACCTTGGATATGAATGCATGTAGATAAAGAGCTCTTTTTAAGTGGGAGTCTACAGAGCCCTTAAAGTGACATGGTGAAGGGGGGGAAAAAAAACTTGCAATCACTCACCAGAGATTTTGCAAGTAAACATAAAGTTTCCCGGGGAATCAACTTTTGCAAGAGAGCGGAAAAGCATTGAAGTATATTTTTTTCCTCCCGTCTCCCATTTTTTTCCATCACCATGTTCCTTTAGGGGCTCTGAAAAGATGCTTAAAAAATCACTGTGTGTGGAAACAGTTTACATATTACGTAAAGCATTTTATGGGGTGGTTTTTTTATTTGTATATCAGATTGTGTAATTTACAACAAGCTTCCTTTATAATATAAAGTGGAATAAATGACTGCAAATTATGTTTACTATTATATTATTTTTTTTCTATTATTTGTATACTATTATATTATTTAATGACATTTTGAGTGAGTTTTTTACGGTTTAGAAATGTTAATCTATGTCTTTTTATATTTCTAATTAGCTTTAAATGATAATTATTTTTATATCAACTTTAGTTTTATACATCAACTTATTTTCTTTCAGTTACTTTCCAAGACAGCATTTCAAATTTTGATTAGGGTGTTTAAAGTTTACGTTTTTAATCTAATATTTAAATATTATTTCAGCTTTATTTCAATTAACGAACAATTTTTTCATAGTTTCTGCTAACAAAAAACAGTCCAATCCACTGTGAAAACTAGTTTCACCACTTTAATTACAATTCATTCACTTTCAGGTGTTTACGAGCAGATTGTGACCTTTCCAATATGGTGGATATGCAGATTCTCATCAGCACCAGTTGCTGATGTAAATCACATTTTTAAGATAAGAACACACACACACACACACACACACACACACACAGCGAGAGATAGATATAGATATGGAGATAGAGAGAGAATAGTCAACATTTGTGCATCAGGACTCTAAAACAATGTTTTAGAAGAACCATTTTTCATTCCCCAAAGATTCTTTCAGTAAATACTTCTTAAAATAACTTTAAAAAAAATAAATTTTCCTTAATTTGAAGAACATTTTAAATGAAAAAAAAAAAAAAAAAAAAAAACTTTCATGGAATGGAATATTTGCATGGATGTTATGTTCTTCATGGAAACATTGATGCCTATATATATATATATATATATATATATATATGTATATTGCAAATATATTTTGACTATCCCAATTGGCCTGTGGTCCAGTACTTGCAGACATGGCTGCTGGGTAATGGAGGACAGAGAAGGGATGCTGCTCTAAACGTTCTCATCCTATTTGTGTCTGTGTTGCAAGTCTATAAAGAAGCTGCCACTCTTCATTAGCTTTCATTTGGCTGTGGAAGACCTTCTCTGTCCCTGTCTCTATCATGTCTTCTCTCTCTTTCTCTCGCTCACTGCAATACCCATCTGCAAGCTGCAACATGAATAAGGGATTCCTTAGTCACACAGCTTCTATGTCTCACTCTCTCTCTTCCGGAAACAGATAAAATTAAACCAAACCAAAAAAAAAAAAAAAAAAAGCGAGACTGAAGACCATAATCAAAGAACTTACAATAAATACTTTCATCTCCGGTCCTAAAGCACAGATACAAACTAAATAAATGTCAATGATGCAGCATTACCTTCAGCGAAAAATGTGTCAGCTTCACCCTAAATGAATTTGTCGTTCACATAGACCGGTTTCCATCAATACAAAAAGGAGATTTATAGCTTAAAGTCATTGTTAACGGAGAGAGTGCAGGAGACGGATATTCATAGAAAGAAAGGCCTGGATAGAGTGGACAGACAGGCAGAAATTTTGCTCTTTGTCAGACACACTTAAAGGGATTTGGCATCTGAAATGATGAGACACTCCCATCTCAACCAATGACTGCTCTAAGATACTTAACGCACAAAAACACGCTCAAGCAAATCTCTGATTCATGCCGTGTGCATTCAAGCTGTGCGTGTATTCAAATATATTTAATATACTTGCTGCAAGATGGTCAAAATGAGGCTGATATGAATTCAAATGAAAATAAAGCATAACACATTCATAAAGCAGCTTTATGCTCCTTAGAGGGGCTCTTCTTGAAGAACAAACCGCTGAGTGCAGTTATTGTATTATGACTGATCATGTATGAAGAACAAATAATACAATAAACCTACTGTTCAAAAATGCATAACCTCACCCATAAATGCACAAAGAAAATGCGTACACAAAAGTTTATTGTTAAATTTACTCTATAATAACCACATTACTTATTACCAAATTATATTTTCATATACCATTACATTTATTCATTTAGCATACACTTTTATCCAAAGTGACTTACAAGTGAGGAGCAATATGTCACAACAATATTCATAACATACAATAATGCTGCATGATGGGTTGTGTAGTTCTAGGGCGAATTCCAAGTGGCATTTTTACACCCTTGAAGGGCACTTTAAGAGTGGACATCATTAAAGTACATCATTTAATTGTTTATGGTCATGACAAGTCAACACATTCTCATCCTAGGGCGTCATATAGTGAAACTTTTGAAATTTTGTCTCAATCCAACGCACATGGGACCCTTTAGCATCAATAAAACACGCACAGAGCTTTGTTCGGTTATGGGTAGGTTTAGTTCTGAGGTAGGGTTATGGTTAGACATGCATATCTGCGTCTCATATTGACGCTAAAGGGTGCCGTGTGCATCGGATGTAGACGAAATGTCAAACGCGTCAGTATATGACGCCTTGGGATGAGAACGGTCTGGACAAGTCCTCACAATTCACTTTTAATATACAAATGGTTAGGGTTAGATATTTAAATTTAAATTATAGGGTTAAGTATAATTTAAATACATCATTATTATAAATGTACATTTATTTGAATCAATAATAAGATATTCCTATTGTCGCTGCCAAGCTGTGTCATTGTAACAGTCCTTGAGAAGCTAATGAGGACATGACCCCTTCCATCGATCCCTTTGCCAAGTTAGTACCAAATGGCCTCATTATGCCCTGCTCCCTCCAAAGTGCCCGCTTCAAGGGCCCTGACCTTTGGAGTGAGTTGGGCATTGGGATGCTCACTTCTGAATGGAAATTGACATAGTTTTCAGCTCACCCAACGATGTTTTAGAAAACTTTAATAAACTGCTAGTGGAAAAAAAAGAATTTCAAGAGCTTCACTGGAATCCAGTTGTACTTGTTACTGTTAAATACATGTTTTGTAAATGTTGTTTATAGACCTGATGCTCCGATTTTAGAAAACTCCTTTTTGTCCTGCAATAATCAAAATATAAAATGAAACTGTTATGAATAAACGATGAGTTAATTTATTTAATTTAATTTATTTATCTTGAGTTGATATCAGCTAAAAATGGTACGTTACTAAGTGAAATTTGGGTGGTGCAGGATAGTCACCATAGTGATGTTTCCATTGTGAGTCTATTGTACTATTGATATAAAATATATCTTCAAGTCAAGCATAGAGCATCTACTGTATATACATGGAGGAGACAGTCAGCTGACTGTGAGAAAAAATATACAGTTATTACAATAATAACAGCTTTTATAATTATACTGTACTGTTACTATTGAAAGTAATATAAGACTACTGTATATGCTACAAAACATAAACAAACACAAACGGATGAACACATGCACACAAACAGACAGAAACAAATGCATGCATGCATTCAGAAAAGTCATCAACTCCAGCAAATAACACACTCTCCCAAGCGTATGCGATGTATGTATGCGTATGCAATCCAGCGGGTGATTTTTAGTGACATACAGTAAGAAAATTGGATTACTGCCTCTCCCTCTATCTCTCCTTCTCTCTTGACGAGGATGGCTGGGGAATAATCCCATTAGGGCGATACTATGGGCTGCTGAGCATCCTTTTTCTCCTGCAATTACAAACCGCCAGAGACACGCGAGAGCCCATTGCTTTCACAGCTTGTCCCATCCATCATCTGTTTAGTTCTTCAGCGAGGCTCACCGCTTCCAGCTTTGTTTGGGTTAGCATGGCCCTTCTCACTGTGCCATGAGCGAGAATGAGTCTACCTTTATACATTCTATTTGCCATACATGAGTGATTATGTATGCCGAGGAAATGAGGAGATGGGTCGGGATTTTAAACCACACTGAGCTGTTAACACTGGAATTGAACTGCAAACTGAAGTGAATCATTTTTAAATACTTCTATCTTATTTTGATTCGCAGACATGACTAAATGTAAGCTGCTCATAAGCTGATTTCTCTGAAACGTGTGAACACTCGAACTTTATGGCACTATAGAAAACATTGCAATTTTAAATTCTATTTGACACAACAACACTGTTCAATGGTGTGAACTGGGGGATGGGACTATCTGTTTCAGAAACCTGTTTTAAAACAGTATTTATCTTTGCAACCTTAGTTATTATTTAGCATTTGTGATTGTGAATATGAAGTTTAACGTAAAGATTACATAAAAAAAAAAAGTTGAGTTGAGTTGTTTGGCTCCATTCTAGATACTTGGAACAGTGTTGTGAAAATGAAACTTGTGAAAAAAAAAAGTAAATATTACATGAAAAACTTTAAACTTAAAATAATGTCTTTGCAACTACCTGAAGTTGAAGATTTTAAATGACTACAACTAAAATAAAGCTAAATAGAAATATTGAAAAAAACTATTGCAATTAAAATGACAACTATTACAATATACATATAAATAAATAAAAGTAAAAGCTTTGTTTAAAAAAAATCAAAATAAAAGCTAAGTCAATACAATATAGACTATAACTAAATAAAATTTAGTTCTAAAAAAATCTAAAAAAATAAAGTATAACTGTTTTGTGAAAAAAAAAACTAAGTGAAATAATATTATGAAAAAAAATCTAGAAAACTATTGATAATGAACCTGTTTAATAGACAATCAAAGAAATTACATTTAAATAGTTATTTTCATTTAATTCATTTTGATTAACATTTTGATTATTTTTTAATGCATTTTTGAATGTACATCAACAACTGATCTGCTAAACACATTTTTGTTGTTGATTACGCACAATGTTCCAAGAGCATAATTTGCATGATTGCAAGATACTGAAATTAAGCAAAAACAAAATTACCAGGTCCTACTTTCCACTTCGAGCACCAGCAGGTGAAGTCGCGCACAATATAAGTCAAGATGAAATTGACATGACATAATTCGACAGAAACGTTGTCGTTAACGAACACTCTTAAGTCCTCGCGCACACATACAAACACATTGGCGGTGTGTGTGAGAGCTGGGTGACATTGAGAGGTGCAAGACTGGAGTGCTGATGAGATGAGACGTGATATGCCCTCACCAGCGGTGGCACTTTAATTAAAACCCCCAGCCACAGCAGCACCACATCGTTACAGAGAGAAGAGATAGAGACAACAATAATGCTGGGAAGAAATTGCGAGGGGCACCGTGTTCCCTCTCTCTAATCAGGCAGACTAGGACGAGGTCATTGTATTTGCAGTCCACACGAGTTTGATGATGGCATGCACTTCCTGTTCTCATAGAGACAGCAGGGCAGATCCAGGTAATCGACGGCTGGTTGCATGGCTTGTTAGGCTGGCGAGGATGCCGATGTCTGACGACACCTGCTTGAGGTTGTCTATGGTTATGTATCATTATTAAAAGACCAGGTTGAAAAGTTGGCACGACAATGTGTTCTAGCTGTGATGCTCATGTTTAAAGGGTCAAAAAGTTTGAACATCTTCTCTGCAACTGTGTCATTACGTGCCGTTCGGCGATACCATCGCTATCGTCCTTGCATGGAAACCAGCACACGTGTCCCGCAGGAGACGGGGGAGGGGTGGGGGAGGACTCAGTGGACTGCCGCACCCCATGTGTCTGTCGTGTATTTTGGGGAGAAAATCAAATTCAATCATGGCGACAATGTCCGTCAAATTCTCCCAGTCCCCTTGCTAAATCCCACCACATCCTAAAAACCCACATTCCGGAGGAAAAATAAGTTGACGAGAGTAGAGGGAATGCAGAAAGGAACGAGAATAACTTCCACTTAGTTAAAGTCTGGATGGGTAAAAACTCCCTTCAGATTACAGAAATAAGGAAAAGCTCCCGATTTGTTTACGAACCCTGATAATATGACACATAGCTATGTTGTTTCTTCTTAAAAGCTCCCGAGTGACTCCATCTCAGTCTGAAATATTACAGTTTACAGGATATTTACTGAGTAAGTATCACAATATTTGATATGTGTAGACAATATTTAAATGTCTCTGTTGGTTTCACATTCGTATTCAATATATATATATATATATATATATATATATATATATTATTTCCAATAAGGTAATGAGTTAACCCAATATTTAACATGCACTAACAATTGACTACTTTTAGAGCATTTATTAATATTGTAAATATGTACGTAAAAATATGTTAAAAATGACCTCATTACTTAACCTTATTAAGTTATTAGTTAACATTATTTTATGCTTTATCAACAAAGATGATCAACAATTAATAATTGTGGGTGTTTGTTAACATCAGTTAATAGTAAAAAACTATTTTATACATTACACATATTATATTCATTAATATTAATATAATGTATTATCATACAATTGTTCATGGATTCATGTTAATTACAAAACGTGACATGTTAAAAGAACATCGACCTTGAATAATAAATGTATTGAACGTATTATTCATTCTAGTTCATTAATCCTAATGCATTGACTAATTTAACCTTATTGTAAAGTTTGCATTTGTTGCTATTTTACAAAACCTAATGCAATAATTAATGTACACAGAACATCTTCATCAATAATCCTGTAACCTATAATCTGAAGTATTTGGTTTGATCTTCCGGCACCTGTTAGACCATCTCTCTCTTTCTGAACCTTTGCATCAATTATTCAGTCTGACAACACCAAAGACATAAACAATGACATCTAACCCATTTTTTCCCTATTCCCTATTAATACATTTGTGTTTATGGTTTAGGAAAAAAAACACTTACGAGCAAACATATTTCCATCTCCTGGATGACAGAAACTGGGAAAACATGATAAACCAGAGGAGACTAAAGCATTTCTGGCCTTTCCGTTCTCCTTCAAACACAGCATGATGTTTTTTTTTTTTTTTGAGATTGCTTGTCAGTCTTAGAGGACACACACACACACGTTACAATCAGTGTGTCAACTAAACCCGCAGGCACACAGACAGCTAGGGAGAATGAATGAAAACAGAAATAAAGAGAATGAAGAGATTATATGATAATGGTTTGAATTTAGCAAAAGAAAGGAACAGGAGAAGGAAAATGGAATCAGTGCTTTATCCTGGTGGGTTGTTGGTGGGAGAGTGAATCATGAATGATAGAGTGATGGGCGGTCGAGGGAGGAGGAAAGGCTAGAGTTAATCTAAATTGTGGGGAGATTGAAGCAAGCAAAGAAAAACTGAGCGCAGAAGCTAAGCAAGGCCAATGAGTGACGGGGTCTAATAAGACGTGTGACCTATCGATCGCCAACAGAGACGGAAAACAGCAAAGCCTGATTGGCTTCCAGCCACCACAGACATAGAGCCGGATCACAATAACTTACAAAGCTCACACAGACACCGCACACCAAACTGTCACAAACACATCCATTTCCTGACAGTGCTTCGCTAACAAAGACAACCAAACAGAGCAGCCAATTTCGGGTAATGCAAAGAGCCAGGGGAAAAAGGTCTTTTGTTAGAGGTTGCTTTACTTTGACAAGAAAAGCCTTAAGCCAACTGACAGATCTCACACAATCAGACTGTCGTATATAGGATTTCAAGGTGAAGATGGAAATGCTTCATCTAAGCTTTATCTGTTTGTAAGCTAAGCTGTATATCTCATGTCTTCCCTTGTGCTATAAAGGCTTTCAGCATGGGGAACAGCAACACTATGCTAGGCCATATAGTCTAGACCGTCCTACCATCCATCCACACAAACAGTTATTTACACATATTTATTTGCATTTCAATTTTTTATACATATAATACCATATATTCTGATAATACTCAATTGCACAGTCATTGAACTTCTTTACGCATCATAATCTGAGCCTCGAACAAGAGATATAAAGAGGAATATTCCCACATCTGACTCCATGTAACAGATATCTGGGGAAGCAGCAGAGCACATATTAAGAGACTACTGTATTTCCCTGTAGGCCAGACAGGTTAATGACTTTTTTAAGAAAGATGATTTCTAGAGCGCATATGGTGTGCACACACACCCAACACACCTCCGAAATGCACAGAATTTCCACTTGCACCTCATTAGGCGCTTCTCATTTCGAGTCAAGAGCATTTTTCAAAGCAAACACTGTCGCTCATGGCTAAACTGTTTGAGAGGGAACAAATACTTCAAGATGACACTCACACCACCAATACTGGCGTGCCGGCCTCCGGGCTACGGGCTCTGGGTTGGAATGACCCCATGGCCCCCTTGCTACGGTGGGAGCCACTCAACAGCCCTTTAGAGCCAACGTGCACCTGCGGCTACTTACTGTTTAATCTCTGTAAAATACCCAGGAGCTTTACAACACTGCTGAGCGAGGGAGAAATTGTGTGTGTGTGAGTGTGTGTGTGATTCCTGTAGACAGTCAGTCTATGTTGGCCAGCTCTCTGATTGATTAAGGCTGAGATGTCTAAACCTAGTTTCACGTCTAAAGAGATTGATGTTGGCTGCCCTTGATGGGCTATGATCGAGAGCACACCTCTAACAGATGTGGGGCAATTAGCCCATAAGAACTCGTTGCAAGAGGAGGGGGGACTGGAAAAATCGATGAATGAATGACAGTTGGAATGGGCGTGAACTAAATATTTGTTCGTTTAGAGCTGGCCGAGTGTAAACAAGCTCAAAAAACGCACACTGAAGGGGAAAGTGCTGTCTAACATTACTGTAACGTAATGCTCAATGATAGATAACATACAGTCTATGAGAAAGGGACGGCGCTTGTCCCAATGCCAGCGATAACTGCTTCGTTTATGCTCCATGGCTGCCTGATGAATTATTGAGAGAGTGCTTGGTATTCAGCAAAAGGAGCTGGCGAGGGAATCAGTGTCATCTCTCTCTCTTTCTCTCTCTATTTGTCTTTCGCTCTTGCGTTTTATAACACACAGCTCGCTGACTCCCCTCCTCCATTTAATATTCAAATTAGAGTGATTTGCATTGATGCTGTAATCTGTTAGTGCCAAAAACGCCATTAATAAGTCTTGATGGCCGACGGGCTAGAAAACAGCCGCCACCCCCCATTTCACTCTAGTATGGACGTGAAAATCGCATCTCTTTTTCCTCTTCTCCATGTGATGGATGGACAGACGAGCCGATGTCAGCCTGCTTCCCTGACACCTGTCATACCACACCACATGTGCTGCAGCTAATGGTGTGCTTCCGTATGGAAAAGTCCACAGTGGGATAACAAGCAGGCCTGAGAGAAGAAGTCGCTCCATATCTCGCAGTAATCTCTCTCGCGGGTAAGACAAGGGCAGGGATGAGTTACAGCAGACGCAGATGAAGTCGTTTAAATGAGGGGACGCTGGCTGCTGGGAGTGTCCGTCTCAAAATGCAGGTCACCAGTTTGTGTCATGGCATTTTTGCACCCTTAAGGAGCACAATTCACAAGAAGAATAATTCTGAATGGATACTACTGAAATGTACAGAGAGGAAGTAGGTTTGCTGTTTCAATTTTTTAATAATAAATAAGGAAAAATATCACCTTGCCTCGGGGCCTCTGTAGACAGGTGTTAGCTACATGTTTGTCCTGTGTTTTCCCCATTCTTTGTGTATTTGGTTCAGTCCTGTTTCCATTTTCCCGCTCCTCGTTAGTGTTTAGTTAAAGGGGTCATGAACTGGCTTTTTAAATTTTATTACATTTTTGTCTGAGGTCAACTTATGACGTTCGCTTGGTTTTTGCATTCAAAAACATCAAAATGAATAAGTAATAGGCTATTTTGTAACCTAGTTTTGAGCCTAAGAAACGCTCGTTTTTTTATGGGCGTCTCGCACTGAGACTTGGAAGTAAACGCTCACTGCTGTGAGTGGAGAACAGTTTTGCATATTATAATGAGTTTCAACTCACCCGTCGATGCACTTGGGGGAAATTATGATGAAAACGTCCGATGTTGTAAAATGGCAACCGGAATGATTCGCCCATACATGTTCGACCCAGAGTTCGTGTGTTGCACCATTCCTGTCAGATCCAATATAGACGGCACAGCACCGTTCTTTACTCTTAATCGGTCTGCAAATCCAGTCTTTTTTACAAAACAATCCTCAGCGAAATGAAGCGAACAGAACTGAGAAATATACAACCGGGGTCTAGATATGGTGGAAAAACAAAATAGTCAAATAATGTAAAGACAGAGGGATGAGTTAGTAGCTGTGTAGCAAAAAAAGAAAAGAAAAAAAGGACATGCCAAATCAAATGATAAATTACACTGTTTTGGTGGCCGGACTTGTGTACTTTCAACAGTACCTAAGCTATCAGAGTGGACACAATTGTTCTGTGTTTTTATGAGAGGGAGGGATACACAAAAATGCACTCAAGCGAAAGAGAAACTGACACAGCAGGACCATCACTCTTTGTAGATTTAAATGCATGCACCTTACTTTAAGTGCCAATAAATTATACATGAGAACTGCAAACATAATAATTATCAACATTCCTAGTCCAGAGAAGATATGTGAGTGTATGCAACAAAGAAAAGGGCATAAAAGGCTGATATAATGGTGTTAAAATGTTCAGATAATGGTATAAAGATAATAAATAAACAACTGAAAACAAATGAACTGTGAAATTGTATCATTATAATTGATTGTGTAATTAGATGATATTGACTACCATTCATAACATGTTATTTTGGACTTCATACTCAAAGAATCTTTCAAACAAATATATTACGTTTTCCACTAAAATATGACGCAGCACAAAGTTGTCCAAGATTGATAATAAGAAATGCAGAAAATCAGGATATTAGATTGCTGAAGGAGCATGGGAAACTGCAGACTGGAGTAATGATGCTAAAAGTATAATAATATTTCACAATAATATTGTTTTAACTGTATTTTAAATATATGCAGTTTTGGCGAGCATACGAGTAATAAAGCCATAATTCCAATTACAATATATATATATTTTTTTTAATTCCAAACATGAAAAGCAACCATTCATTTGTGCCAATTATTTTTGTTTTGTAATGGGCAATATTTCACATAACAAAAATAGCAAAAGATAAGTTCTAGTGTTTCTTTCTGATTTAACCACACTGTATAATAAATGTTGCATACAAAACAAAACAAAAAAGTCTGCACTACTGACAGAAATCACCAGTTCCAATCTGATTCGCATGTAGGCATTTTTCATCAGTCTGCCTGCACTGCAGTAACATTTTGTTAAGAAGGTACTGGGTTGACACAATAAGTACTTTTGTAGAACAACTAATCAAGCACAAGAGAATCGCACCTCACCTGGCAAATTGTGATTAATAAAGATTACTGAGCCACATGTGGGACATTCACAGCACATACTGTATCAGAGAGGAAGAAATCTGAGAATGAGCACAGGAGATGCATTCTCCTGACCTTTACTCTAAGCAATGCCATGTAAATGAAGGCTTTAACTGACAGAGAGCTTCAGACTCTGGCCTGAGGGGAATGTTTGATGTGGATTGTGTCATCCGATGGAGAAGCTCACGCGATCATTCCCATCGGATGGGCTCCATCTCAAGGTCACCGTCTTCAAATGCTCCTGAATAAATGGAATGTGTTCAAAGTTCGATTCTAGTCAACACAGACATGCTTTTTCCTCACAGCGCTCTGGGACACAAACACAAACAGAAATACAAACACTTGAGAGGTTAAAACCGTCTCAGTCGTTGAAATGCTTTCAGTGCTTTATTTGCTTTGTTCTGCTGGTTTTCAATGAATCTTCACCTGCTCCCACATCCTACAGATAAGCAGATAACAAAACAATGAAGACTTGCCCTATTTTGTTGTGTACGTGTGCTTCTTCCAGACAGAGAAAAACTCTCTTTCCAATGAGATGGACCAGATAAATCAATATGTGCCATGTCCATTGCCTGCCATCAATCTTCATCAGTTTCTCTCAAGACAGAAAGAGGGAGAAAGATAAAAAAAGATACAGAGAAAGACCAGCCCACCATGAAGGACCTACATGAGCCCTGTCATTTAAGTTTAATTGATTCAAATTATGACACTAATAAAATGAGTTGGCTAAAAAAAAAAAAAAAAAAATCCTCCTTACTGGAACATTAATTCACCACTACATTTTTTTTTCATAATAATAATGGGAAAAAAAGCACATCAAGTGACACTAGCGATAATGAAATAACATGAAATGGTAGATTAAACCTGATCACAACACAAAAGTGATTTCAGAAATGGTGCAATAGAGTAAATGTGTTGCATGCTATCTGGTGTTAAAAACATAGCACGCATGATACAAATCCACTGTGACTGATAAAAAGCCAGAAACCAAATACAAATTACTCAAAAAATAAGCCCAAAAGTAATGGCGGCCACGAGAAAAACACATTTATACAAATAAAACTGAGATGAAACTGCATAAAATATGAAGACATTCATATATGCTAATCAATAACATTTCACCAATGTACCTTCAATTTCACAGTATGCAAAACTGCCAATCTGTCTGATCCCTAAAGGGTGCAAAAATGTTCAACTTTTATTCTATTAGAGGAACAAAAGTACAAGAAAAATAGAAACTCTATTAAAGTAAAGTGAAAAAAAAATAAAGTGAAATTTTGATTCTATACAACATGGAAATCTATAAACCTCTGATGTAAACGGTCAATATAGTGACCCCACAACCAGCCACTGCCGACAACGCAGATAATAATAATAATAATAATCTATTTCCAATAAAAAATGATTTTGTATTCATTCTCTAATAATTCATCTCAAACTCCTCTTTATTAAAACAATAGTCTGATACTGATATGTTCATTTTGCTGTGATAAGAAAAACGAAAACTTGGAACGGAGAGAAATACAGAAATAGAGATTCTAGTGACATTCAAGAGACTGATATGTGTGGTTTAAACTCCAGACTCATATATTTAAGTGCAGGTTTGTATAAGAGCTTGTTTTTCTCTGCTATCTGCACAGATAAGAAGCAATGTGAGCTTGCCCTGGGAGGATTGCATGTTTCAGATGTCTACTCTTGCCCATATCTACTTTTTACAGCCCCAGAGTTGCTGGGCTCAGCCTGTTACGAGGCCTGCCGTTATTCTTTCTGTCTGGCTGAAAATAAAGGTCAATTTCTTGCTAAGCCACTGGTCCAGCCAAAAACCTTGAGTGATCGATTTGACTCATTGGCCCATGGAGCTTGCTCTTTAAAACGAGGGAGGGTAACAGTCCTCTTTCTCCATCTCGCTCAACTAAGATGCCTAACATGAGATATTCACTTGATGACTGACACTAGAGGACAAGATTCTTCTTCGTTGAAAATCGTCTTCATCTGCAATGGTGGAGGGAAACGTTTCATAAGGGTGTTTAGAGCTGAAAATAGTTTGAATCACATTCAATGAGGACCTTCAAGGGAAGTACATGGGAATCACTACTCAAAAACCTCATTAAGCCACATATTCCCAAATATCTTTGATTTTTACCATTTTTATTACACGTTACACCCTGAAATGAGTCTGAATGTATTTCTTAATGCAACTGAAACAGCTGGAAAAAAAAAATACAAACTCAATGAGACCAATTGTCTCCAAAGCTCATTCACATCAGTATATTAATGAACCATCCAACATTCCTCAAGTGACGACACCTTGAGAATGTATTAGGAGACCAAGCCACAGATCTTGATGGAGAGAGACAGCAGAAAAATGACACTGTGCACACCCTTCTCCTCGCATAAAGTCCTCAGATTACCATGAGGACATGAGATGACCGTACCCTACCGAGAAAGCTGCCAGACGGATCCACCTGTGTATAAGATGTTTATTCTATTATTTGAAGTGTTAGATCAATCTAGCAGCCCCTCCAGAGCCATAGCACTCTCAGGGAAGACAGACTCATTATTAAGTGGAATGCTGTTGAGACAGTGGAAAAACACACAAAGGGAAGAGGCGAGGAAAAAATAGGTGAGGTGAAGTGAAAGAACTGGGCCATTTCTGTTATTTATATGGTTTGTAATTATGTAGGTCATTGTATACCCCAGAGAACGGCATTTGTAAATTTGACATAATAACACATTTAGCCCCAGTGAAGCTACCAAGGTGTTTCTCGTCTTGGTTAGCATTGTGCTGATTCGTACGAATAAAGCAGCATCTCAGCAGAGAAGTGCAGAACTGGGTTAGGCAGGTGTGTTGAGTAAAGGAAAAGAACCAACGAGGTCTTCTCTCTTTCCACAGCTCAATGAGTCACTCAGCGGCTAATCAGCTCGGATAAATCAATACTTGAACGATTCAAGATGAATTTAAGACTGATCCTGGCTTCCTTAATAAATGTCAAGGCTTATTGCTGGGCTTATTACACTCATGCATGTTATTCTACAAGAAAAACGAACAAATGTTTGTTTTTATAATCTTTCATCAAAAGGTAGTAACTCTCTCCACTTCTGAAACGACTTTTCTGCTAATGTAACCTGTACGGCCAGGAAAATAATATTAACCAATAGCATCAAGGTCCATCAATCACAATTAAATCCAACCCCAATGGATATGATTGTATACTGAATAATCTCCCGCTGAAATGTTCTATACCACTCATAAAAACATCATATTGCGGAATGAGTGAATGCTGCTTGGCATAATGGGTGAATTGAGACTATTTAACTATGCACACATATATTTAACTCAGCCAGACGCACACAATAAATATCTATATCTATTTGTAACTAGTGTTTAATTTCTATGCCAAAGTCACATTTGACTTAATTTGGCATTTGAACCACGATCCCAAGCATACATTCCCAAGACGAGGCAAATCAATGAGTTCTTGAGTGTCCAAGGCCCTCTATCATTTCATCCCTCTCCATCCATCTACCATCTCTAACTGAAAAGTTGTATACAGAACTCTAATCACATTCAGCCAAGTAGCAGGATGAAAAAGCATCAGATTCTGAAAGACTCTTAGAGTACGCTGTGCAGGAACTCGTTCATCAATTATTCACGACTCGGGCAGAACATTCAGAGCTGGGATATCAAAGCTTCCTCCTGGTGTAAACGTCCCATGCACTTTGAATAAAAGCAGAAATCAGTGCCCGCGGCTCCAGCCCTTATGTTTTCAAATGACGGAAACAGCAAATGCAATCAGATATGGCACTTGAACCACTGCAGATCTCTTGCATGACTTTGAGAGAGTCTACTGCGTGTGACCTCTGGAGGAGCCGTGGGCAGAGGCAAACTGTGGTGCATGGAGGTTGCAGTTGTGTGTGTATGGCCCTGCAGAAAGATCCAAAACTTCTCTCAGGAGTACCGCTAAAAGCTCTAAAAGTGGACAGAAAAGGCTCACCAGGAGAGAAGAATTAATGGAAGTAGTGCAAAAAGTGAAGGATGTAATATGTTTTTTTTGGTTCAGCAAAAAGACAAGGGACAAGAGTGAAAGAGGAGTGGAGAAATGCCTTTTCCTGCAATATCACAACAGCCTATTGAGCTACCTATCGCTCTTAAATAAATAAATGTTATTTTTGGCATCTATGGTTCAATGAAGGACCTTTGCCATCCATGGAACCCTTACTGTTACTTAAAAATGCTATTTAGATTTTTTTAGTTATTTAAATATTCTTCACACTAAGAAAATCGTTGACATTGCTGTGAAGTCCTAGTTGTGGTTTAGGTTTATGGTTAACTTATTGTGTTAGCCTGGGTTTCCCCTTTCCCCATTTTCCCTGTGATTTTATCCCCGTTGCTAGGCAGTCTGGATACCATGAACCAAATTTTCCCCTGAAATAGGGAACCAATCACAGAACAGGGAGGGAGCACAGGCGCATTTGATAGACGTACAAGCGCATTTGATAGACATTCGTAGCACCCAATAATACGGCTCTGGGCATTTGTAAACCACGCCTCAAATACGAGAAAATTTACATGTGGTTTCCAGACCACGTTTCATTCTCAATGATACGTGGTCTGGCGTTAGACAGGCTATTATTGTGTTCTTGCTAAATAAAAGTGTACTTTTCTTTAAAAAAAGCTAAACTGTATGTGGAATGGGGTTTCGCTTAGAAGCCTATCATCTTCGAAAGAAATAAAACAAACCAATGGCAAGGAAATGCCATGGGTCTGCGAAATGTGCATGGTGCAACTCCGCCCCAACGCATGGGTATAAAAGGAGCCTCCATGAACTTTTTTCGGGAGCACAAAGTTAAACAAAACTCAGCGAGTACTATTCACCCAGGAACGAGCAGTATATCTTTATAATAATTTAAAATGTATGCATTTATAGTGTGTATATAAACACACACACATATAATGACATTATAATTGTTTTAAATAGAATTTTGATTACTGTAGGATAATATAGGCCTATGTAGCAGGGCATTCAGTTACTTTTGAAAGTGCAAAAATAAAATGTCAGTGTATTTCGTTAGGCTTTAACTTTGTCAGCTATAAAAAAAAATCTAGCATTTCCTCACGTTTTACCACTGATTTTTTTGTGACAGTTGATATGCATGGGCCACTGGCCAATGACAGTCATCCCGCCCCGTCTCCTCTCCCCTGCGGTGCCATACCACACCCACTCCCCTCCCTTCTTCTCACAGCCATCCACGCCCATTTAAGTTGCATTTTTCAAAAAGATTGTGAACTAGACTGAAGCTGGGGGGTTTCATGACCCTCTATAAGCACAGCACTGACATCATAAGAGAAGCCAGGCTGCTCTCTGCCAATGAAATCTCTTTCTTCCAAGCTGTTTGACTTTGAGATAAGTTTTGTGTAATTAATCCAATGATTAACACCGGTACGAGCAATGTAGTATTTGATTATTCTTTCTTCCAGCATTAATTAAAAAAGCGATAGCATGCTGCTCTGAGAGTGATATATATTGTTATTAAAATTTACAAGTGAAAACTGTGTTTAAGTCCTGATAACCCCTCTTTAAAGCTGGGTCATGAGGATATAAAATCTAGGATTACTCTGCATGCATTCAGACTGCATGACAGGCAAATCATAAAATACATGGATTTTAAAAGCCCCTTATTACATTTTTAATACGACATCAGCCAAGAACAAGCTATGTGGTAAATAAATAGCATAAAAATTTCATGAGCAATACAAATTCAGGAATGAGCATTCGCTGTGATTTAGGTTTTCAGCAACTCTGCAGCTCAATTCGCCAGACAGCAGAGTGTAAAAAGCATGCCTTAGTGTCCGCTGTCAATTCCACTCCCTGACACACGCACAGCTCTCACTCCCTGAATGTGCTAGAACTAAACATCCCTTCAACACCATTATGCTGTCAAGGCACAGCGTTACGTCCCTACGTGATGGTTTCTTCTCCTAACGCTTGTTTCCGGCATGTTTTCAGTGAGAGTGCCAGCTCTTAAACACCTTGAGAATTTCATTTCCAGGATTTCCACTAACTAGTCTAACGATGATGGGAAGAAAGTCAGCCTTGATCTACCAGTCTCCTTGGCGTTCTCATTAGAGCTGGAGTTGGTGAAGACTTGCAGCAGGATCTATCTATCCCCTCACCAGTCCTACTTATAATCCACGAGCCCACAGATCTCTCGCCTCCAGTCCGCCGTTCTAATTACCACCAATATTCCACAACAGTGGACAAGGTGATGTGTAAGCTTGCAGGCCTCCCTCGACAAAAGAATAATGATGTGTTTTCCAAAACTTCTACTCAGCTTTAAAACCAACCTGTTGTTCATTTCACTAGAACTAGAAAAGTTTTTTACTGGAGGTAGAAAACCTCCTTTAGGTATCAGATTTAGATGGGCTGGAACACAACCTCCAACGTCTTATATTAAGAGTGGGTTGAGGTTCCTCTGGAGCAAGTAGATAAGCAGAAGTGGATGTGGTAAAACAAACAGAAGAATTGCTGTCAGATCAGTTTAGTCTTGGCCTCAGATCAATAATCTATTTTCACCCTGCCTGTGATGTCCTGTTTGTCTGGCTTACTCCTGCTTTCAGCTGACCCAGATGGAGAGAAGGCAAACACTTTCAAATGAGGCTCTCGTCAACAATAACAACAAGCCTTTGAAATCGCTGCTTTGGACTTTCCATATTTATGCACTTAATGATGTCAACATTTATTTGCTGTTGTGTTTTAGAAAAGCTAAAAGAACATTGGAATTTTTGTTGAAAGTTTTTTTTTTTTTTTTTCAAAATGTCTTGATTGTTTCATTGTTTGAGAAACAGAGGAGATCAAAATGTAGGTTTCAAATAGCCAGATTCCAGAAATTCCAAATTACTTTCCAGTTGCTGGCCTGACTCTTTTAGAGAGCTTTGTTGTGCGAATTCGAGATCAATACTTGAAGTTCTCCCATTGCAGTCGGCTCTAATTGAGATCCGTAACAAAGCAGAGGTGTCTTGTGATCCCGTCACATTCATTTCCTGTCTCTCCGTCTGCACAGAGAATTCAAATTACACCTGCTTTCACGTTGGTCTCGCCTTCACCGCCGTGCAATTGTTTCAAGAGCAAAGAGAGCACTTTGAGAGCCGAGGGGAGAGAAAGAAATAACTCAACAAACTTTACACTTCTGATTAACAGCCAAACTGAGGTAACAAGATCTCTCCTTCTGTGGTAAATAAAGAAAGCTGTGCACTACAATAAACTGATCTCATTTGCTTCTGATTGAGTACTAACTGACAAATCCTGCTGTATAAAAATATTGACATTCGTTGGCTCTTATTTGAAAATGTAAAATGAGATGGAAATATTCTAATCATCAATTTTAGCCATATTTTCATCTTCAGAAGTGTACAGATTAGAGATAAATCATCATCACTACTACTTTTTTTATATCTAGATGAACACACAACTCACCAAATATTAAAGTTCTGATTGAAACATTATTCAGTTTGATTCTATTACTATAGTAATAGAATGTACTTTTAGCTACTGAACTTCTCACATTTGGCTGGTGGGTGATAAATCATTCTATGACCAAAGCTATGTATTAATATGAGGACTGGGGAAACATTTATAAAATATAAAACAGTAATATTACACAATAGTCAGTAAAGAGAATAACATTATCCAAATGTTACATTTTATCATAATATTACAATTAAAAATAACTGTTTTTGTTATTTCTGTGATGGCAAAGCCACATTTTTAGCAGTCATTACCCCAGTTCAGTTTCACATGATCCTTCAGAAATCATTCTAAATACAATCTAATATTATTGTGGAAACCATCATAACCTTTTTTTTTTTTAATTCTTTGTAACTTCGCAACTACCAATTTTCAAAAAGTTCATAAAGAGATTGTAAATCTAATAAATGTAAAGAGGTCCAATTTTTTTAAACTGACACAATCGCTTTATATGATGAACAGATTTAATTTAGGCTTTTATTCACATATAAATATTTATCAACTCATATCAGCTCAAGCATGTTCACTTGAGAAAGAACAAATGAGGTCTTCCTGTGTTACATAGCATGTTTGAGCTTCCGCAAGAACCTATAAGGTTCATTCTTGTGTTGCACAGCACGTTCAAGCATCACCAAGAACCAACGAGGTTTGTTCTCACGTGTCAAGCAGGTTCAGTTGAGCTTCTGTTTATGTTCGCTGATCAATGTTTATGTGTGAATAAAACCCTAAATTAAATCTGTTAAAAGTGATCAAGTCTCTTCAGAATATTTGGCAGCTCGATTCAAATCATTCATATCTTTTTATAAACTTTTTGAAGCATCAAAGTTGTATTTGCATAGACTATAAATGGAGGGACATAAATCTCTCCAATTTCATTGGAAATATCTTCATTTGCATTTCAAAGTTGAACAGATGTCTTAGGGGTTTGGAACGACAAGAGGGTGAGTAATTAATAACTTTTTTTTTTCATAAAAAAAAAACAAACAAACACCCAAGCAACTGCATAGCAACAATAAAAAACAACTCAGGACACCTTAGCATCCACTTAGATTGGATCATGATAATGACTTTTAGGTTGTACCATTCATGTTCTAGTTCTATTTAATAGTTTTTACTGGTCTTGATGGGGAAAACACAGAGTGAACTCTCATTTCCCCCTCCCAACTCTATTCTTTTGAAAAAAAGAAATGAAAAAGTTCCCCTTGACACGCTCTTTGGAAATAGGACATCAACCTCTCTCTGAAGGAATCTCCAGTACCGAGGCTGAACACCCTTCCCTGAGGTTTAATGACACACTCTCCACAACCCATCCTCTTCTCATCAACCAGATAGAAAGCGTTTTGGGCACTGTAATTAACCAGACAAAATCTATTTCTATCATACTGCTCAAATGAATGAAAAAAAAAATAGGACTAATTACAACATTTGCACAAAGATTGTAGGATACTGATTTGCAGGATTTCTGCCACATTTGAAAGAAATCAAATCTTTGAAGGCATCTGATAAAAACCTGGGTGCACCTTTTGAAGATCAAAAACCCTTTCCATAGGTGTAATATCAGAGGGAGCAGTTTATCCCCATGGGGCCATTGAGCATCGTCTTCAAACGGACTTCCTAATGACTGTAGAGAGTTCGGTACTGCGAGAGACGTCTGTTGTACTGTAGAAACATGATTTGGCTCTAATGTGTTATCACAGCCTTGCACCCCATAAGTCCGCGAAGAGCTAAAATGGAGCTTACTTGCTGACAGATGCTCTTGTTTGAGGGTCTTTTGGCATATATCTATGAGCCCCGAAAACTACGCTCCAGGCAAAAGGTTTGCAAGCGGTCTGAAACACAATTACATATTCCTCTGCTGTCTTCGCAAGCTGAGAAATAAGACAGGAGAGTGAGCAGGTGTGTGCGGTAGAGACGCTTGGGGCATTAGTATTCTCTCTGTAAGGAAGAGAGGAGAAACAGCACTATTATGCAGCGAAAGCCTGCCAATTACACTAGTTTACACGCTGCACAGCTTATCAATATATCCGTCAGCCATTAGGAGCTCTTCATCATGGCCAAACCCTCATGCACCAACCATATCCACCGTAAAAACACACATATTTGGTTCCTGTAAATGATGGTGCTCCCTGTTGATACGACAGGTCAAAACCTGAACACGGGCCATGAACAAGCAATGTGTGTTTCAGATTAACTGTTTCTTCTCTCAGATCTAATCAATGATAGCATTGATTCTATCAGCCACCCCCTAGGGATGGTAGGAATAAGATACGGCTCTAAAAATAGATACAGACCTTCATGAAGCTTCATCTTTCCTCAACTCACCACAGTCCATCTACCCCCCTCACACATTTACAGTACACTCTAATAACATGGTACATGACCTATTAGGGCCTGGTAACAATCACAAGGACCAGAATCGTAGTTAGTTGGCATGGAAACATAGCAGTCTATAAGAACCTCATTTCTCAGAAAACACCAGGAGGTCTGTAATTTCACACTTTCTCTACCATGCCGTTCTTCAGAGAATTAAACATGCCAGTGGATTCTGATGGCAAGGACGATACACAGGTTATTGGTTTGTCAAACAATGATTGTGCAGGTTGAATGTTTTAATAGGCTTATATAAAACTGATTGTGACCAAAGAAAGAAAGAAAGATGGGGTAATTCAGGTCTACTGCTGTGATACGGTCAATGGATCGTGCTTTGTACTATAGGAACACTTTTTTTTTTTTACTGCTAATTTTCTGACAACTTAGATGTGTCATGTTGCCTGGTTTCTGCATCTCTTCCTTAGTCCGCTGTGCTATTGAGGTCATACTTATATAATTTTCTCTTTAGGTTTTCAGAAGATATTTAGGTGAAAGTAAAATCTGGAGCGCTCACATAACAGGACTTTGATCACAAGGAAAAGTGTGATCAGCAGAGTGCTCTTTCACATAGAATTAAATGATACCGGGGTTCTAAAAAAATGACCATAGACACCATAAAAGTGTTCCCAAATTACATGCATGCCATTTTTAAGTCTTTTAAAGTGAACTTTGCAACTTATTATTCATAACAGTAAATAATTAAATACATATATGAATAGTTCAGATGCAAAAGGCTCTAAATGCCATTTTTTTTATCAAACTTGTACATTTAAGTTCAGTAATTTTCTCTTAAATGGCAATGATAATTACCTATTAATTGTTATTTAAGTGAATCACTGAACTTAAATATACAAGCTTGATAAAAATTATCATTCTAGAAGAAAATTTCAAATAAATAAATAAACACTGCGCTGCCAAAACGCTCTCAATGCTCAAAGCTAGGCATCTTCAGCAGAGCGTCTAGCGTTTTCAGCTGGCTAAAAGCACTTTTGTGGACACACAGCCTGATAGCACAAAACACCCGCAGTTATTTTAAATTGTAATCATATTTCAGAATATTACTGTTTTTAATGTTTGGTGATCAAATTAATGTAGTGTTCCTGAACATTTAACTTTATTCTGAGATTTGAGATCCAGAAATAGCTACAAAAAAATAGTAAGACATGGTGACAGAAATGTTTTTTTTTGGGGTGAACTACTCCTTTGACAGCTTGCCCAGGAAACTTGAGACTGGTGATGAGAGAGTAATGAAAGGAGGCCACCAAGTGTAAAATGATTGGATAAGAAAATAAAGTGAGGGTCAATTTCTCTCCTATAATGACTCCTTGATTACGTGAGTGCGGTATCGAATCTTTAGGCTTTGGAAATATGAGGGAAAGGGAAATAAAAGAGCAGGACATCTCACAGCTCATTTCTAATGATAGAACAAACTGCTTTCGAAGATGCTCAAAGAGCATAAAAAAAGTGTGTGTTTGTATCAGTGTTTTTCTGTGCGCGAGACAACAATCACTGTCCACTTTATTGAGCTTTACTAACCACTCTAGCACTTCACTAACCTTTTGACTTTAAGACAAATACGAATTTATACCTTTATCAGGCCACGTCAGGTTGAGGCTGAGCTGTTAGAGAAGCTAAAAACAGCAACATCACCCTGGGTCAAAGGTCCATCCTCGTGTAAACAGTGTACTCACGGAAAGGCCTTATCTTGGAGTATGTGTGAGGAAAGAGAGAGAGAGAGAGTAAGAGACAGAAAATGTGAAGGAGAGGATGGGAGAAGAGTAATGATGTGGAGGGCAGGCCAGGCTGTGTTTAATGAGACAGAGGGAGAATGATTCATCCCCATCAGCAGACCAGCCTGCGATCGATGGCCACAGTCAGCCCAGAGCAATAATGCCCCGAGCCTCCGTACCACACTCACCCACACATTTACCACCCCTCCTCCTCCTCATTCATTTACTTTATACTATGAATGCATCTGAGTGTGTTTCATTTTCTCTCTCTCTTTCTCTCTCTCTCTCTCTCTCTCTCTCTCTCTCTCTCTCTCTCTCTCTCTCTCTGTGTGTGTGTGTTTGTGTGTAGGATCGCATGAGGCGCTCCGCGCACAGTGCAATTAATTTTGGAACTAATATGTTACAATTAATTTTGGAACATATTATAGTGCAGCCTCTATTTCAGCCATTATCTTGAATATATACAATTATTCATGAAAAATAAATGTCAATATTGAATATGCATTTAAAATACAAATAATTATGGAATATTTTATCTTAGATTTTCATTTATTCTACACTTCAAAATTTGAATAATGCATTCTTGCTGTTTCTGAGCAGTATTAAACCTTGTGTATAATTTATTTATTACTTTGTTTTGCCTAAAGTCTAAATATATGAAATGACTTAAATAAACACCTTGCTATCTTGTCTTAAAAGTGCATTTTAAAATTAAATGCAGCATCATTATTTATTAAAAAATACATATTAATACTTAATAAATATTTATTTAAAAAATAACTAAATTATAACATTAACATTATCAGATTTCCATTAATCTATTATTAATTTTATATTCATATTTTCGTTAAAACATTGCTTTCTGCACATGTAATTCATGCATAAATGCATCAACACCACAGTATTCAATAGTCTGTGGAAATCCATGTTTTCATGAATAAGTGTGCTTAAAATCAAAAGAGAGCCATTGACTGCAATCTAGCTAACGGGTTAAATAATTGTACTTAATATAAATGTTGAATAAAAACTTTACAAACAGTATACTATAAATTTAGAGAGAAAACACAACATGTTGCCTTCACTGTGCGAAAACTTAAGTGTAAGTCACTAATTAAATAAGCAAGTTTGTGACATTGACTCTCAAGATTTGGATCCGTTTCAAATCATGCTGGAGATCATGGCCATCTGATTTTACACAAACTTGTGGAATTTGTGCATCTCTGCTGTCATTAAAGCAAAAGTGGGCCGTTCCTCTACGACCCCTCGTCTTGTGCTCCTTGCTGGAGGAAAGGTGATCAGGAGAAGTCATGGAGTCTACCTGCAGGATTAGACAGCATTACACTCTTAATCCGCCTGCCCACGTCCTCACCAAGAGAGAGAGGGGAGAAGGATATGCAAATGATAGTGATATATTTGCACCACACTGATAACACACGTCTACCCTGAGCGAAGCAGACGGTATGCAAGTCCACGTACACACACACACACACACACTACCACACAAACAATACTGCATGTAAATGGCCAATCAAATAACAGAAATGCAGGTCATGAACCAAATTCATGGTATTACAGGGACATGCATGATCTGTGCAATTCCAGACACTCGGATCAAATGGATTCTGTCTGACAGTTTGATTTCCTGTGTAATATAGAGCTCGACTGCTGACGGCTATGCTCATTAGCATTCCATAACAATAACTCTCTGATCTCTCTGAATGGAAAACACTCAGCTCTCAACACTTCTGTATAAAGTCAACATGAAAGAGCACTTACAACTTATATGTGATGCAATGCGATGTGTGAAGAAGAAAAAAAAAAGTAGGATGGGACTTTATAAATTGGATCATAAACAGTGTTTCTCTAATCAGTGAAGTCCTGAATACAAGTTGCTAATGGAGCACTACTTCCCTCCTGAAACACAATCAGCACCCACTTTTAAATACATGGTCATAGCTTCGGCTTAATATATATTGTCAACTATAATGCATGATTCTGATTAATACATTTAAGGGCTGTTATTAGTATTAATATTGCTCTGGCTCACAGTTGAGACCAGTGGGAAACCACTGTAAAGCCAATTGTAGAATTGCAGAGAATAGTTATTTTTACATTTTTTAATAATTTTTATTTAATTTTTATAATCTTTTTTAATGTTTTTTTTAAATGATTTATATATATATATATATATATATATATATATATATATATATATATATATATATATATATTGGCTTATAATTTATTTATATATAATCTAATTTATTTACTTTGAGTGCTAATTGCTTTTGCGTCTTATTGAGCACCTGAGCAACTTTGACTGTATTTTCCCATCAGATGCAACTGTGCAACCAATAAAAAACTACATGCCGGTGCCGATAGGTGTGGAAGAACTTGGATGCGGAGTACATTGTGTGCATAGGCCGTAATGTGGACAGCAGGGTGTTGGGTCGTCACAATAGCAAAGGAAGAGAGGAGGGATGAGGACATTCTTCCACAGAAAGTCACTAAGCTCAGGCCCCCGCTTCCAACCATTGATCTGTTTCAAATTCAAAGCCCTGCCATTGACAGACTCTAAATTCAGGATCGGGACACAAGCCCCACACACCGGCTCCCAGGAGGACGAAGCGTGGAAAAGAAACTGTCCCCCTCCCCCACATCAGCACTTAAAAGATTTCTCTTCTGTTTTTTTGTGTGTTGATATTCGATAAGCCTGTGCGCCATCTGTACCCACACCTGCCAGGTTTAAGAGAGAAAGGTGGCGAGAAAGCGTATTTGAGATCCCCGGGAAACAGCACTCTGAAAACAAAGCTCTCGTATCCAGCGACTTCCTATAACGAGATGGTGTTTATTGAATGTGACGGAGGCATACGAATGGGGGCTTTGCATGTGAATAAATCTACGGACACACCTGTTAATACACTGTGCCAGTACATGTGTGGATGTTTGCAGGGGCAGGTGTATTGGCGTGAGGTGCTGAGAGAATTGGCAATGAATAGAGCGAATGGCAGATCAATACCAATCTGGAGTCAGCGCAAGGAATGCTAATAGCACACTGCTTCAGATGGCACAAGGCCAAGAGCGGCCCTGCGTTACGTTTGTGCAATCCACATGCCAAATAAACAAGCGCAGCCTCATCCCAAGTCGTCATACAACTGACGCTTTTGACCGTACGTCAACATCCACCGTTTTAGAGTACCCTTAAACGTTGGTTAATTGAAGTTATCTAATCCTAACCCTACCCCAGGCCTAAAACTACCCCGTCACCTAACTGACGTTAAAGGTAAAGCGTCAGTTGGATGACGCCCCAGGATCGTCATCTACTGACGTTAAAAGGTACCCTAAACGGCGGATGTTGACGTATGGTCAAAAGCGTCAGTTGTATGACGTCTTGGGATGAGACTGCGTTAAATAAACACATGTGAAGGAATCTATCTATCTATCTATCTATCTATCTATCTATCTATCTATCTATCTATCTATCTATCTATCTATCTATCTATCTATCTATCTATCTATCTATCTATCTATCTATCTATCTATCTATCATCATATGCAGTAATATGCAGTGTATATCTATAATATACACTAATATGCAGGCCATCCTTATACTGGTACATAATGCAGCTCCACATAAAAGAATCACCAGCAAATGCATCTGAGTGAGTGTGTACGCGTGTGCGGGCAGGATGACAGATGCGCTCCATGTTGAGAGGTGGCGTCACTGGGTGATCAAGAATGATGGATGAAAATGCTGCACTGCCCTCTCGTCTCCAAGCCTCTTTGCCCATTTAACTGACTGCCATTCCCCAGAGCCAAACACACAAACACACAGAGATGCATGGGGCTCGATTTCATGCTGTTATTGTCCCCAAGGCAAGGTCACATTGCCGTCGCCCCTCTCCCCATCATTAGCGTCTGCTCAGATAATAGCTCAATACACAGTTTTACACAGATCTCCTTTCCCAGGCATCTGTCTCCCGAATACAAACACGGGCGTGGAAATGTCCGTGTGCCTCAAACACCTGTATACACAGGGGCGCAAGACTCTGAGGCACAAACTGTCTCTCATGTCAATCTCTTTTACGACAAATAGGCTAAAATCTATTTCCTGGACTCTCTCTTCATTCACACATCCTTTCTCGTCCGCGTGACCTTTCTCACAAGGCGGAGAGCCACTCAATCTTTCTGACAGCCAAACCAGAATCTAGCCCGTATCAAAGGATGCCGATCTTGGGAAGTGGAGGGCAAACAAGCGCAAGCGACTAACCCACTCCCGCACGTCACGCCACCAGCCGTAGACAGGGTGGGAACGGCTTCAGCTGAGTGTCATTTTCACCTGCGCTTGCGAGTGTCTTCTCGAGTTTAGGTTCAGGTGAACTTGCCGTTTCGTCCGGGTGGGGAGATGTGTCGCTGACAGCTGGATCTAACCGAAGTTCTCACTTTTATTGTGGAAAGCAATCGCTAGGTCGACGTGTCAGATGGCGTCACAGGCGCCAAGAGGATTTCCTTTACACAGACGTAACAGCGCTAGCTACCTGAATAGCCACACACAAAGCTTAATGAGTGTTGGCCAGGGGGCTTCGCTCCTCTTGGCACCAAGGGACCGCTGTGCTACTGAGTATCACAGTCTCGAGAGACTCGATATATCTGGAACACAATGAGAGTTTAATATATGACAATGAGCAATCGCACCACCCAGATTACATCACCCACAACAGGACAGAGGACAGGAGGAGAGCGATTAGGTGAAGGAGACTGAGGGTCCATGGGACACGGGGAGGTGTAGAAATGCTGTTTTTTGAGACGCGTAGCTGGTTCACATGTGCCAGCAGTGCTCGAGCGAGCAGCCAGGGAAGCGATGCGTGAAACTGGCCAGCTTGCCAGACAGTCAAACACACACACACATACACACACACAAAATAAGCGGCCAAATTACTGCAGAGAAAATGAATACCTCCATTCATCCATAGCAACAGGCCAGTCCCACTAAACACAAATACTTAAACACACACTCATAGCACACTAATATCGACATGCCTGATCAAATAAACACACACTAGGGCTGATGACGGTGTATACCATGTGACACTAGACATGCCAGTTGAAAAGGGGTTTGCTAATGTTAATACTGCAGTACATATTTGTTTGAATGTTAACGGGCTGCTTTTATGCTACTTATTCGTGATACTTAGAAGGAATAAGAATGTACAGAGCCAGACGTGTCCCAAAAAGGCAATATGATGATAATGTGTTTACAGGTGCTGAGTGACATCACAGCCGATCTAAAATACAATTAAGCTTTAACATGGTAGTTCAAACACAATTGAATGTGATTCATTCAATACAAATGTAGTTTTGTTACACAGATAGCAGGCTTATTAAATGATATGAACTTTTTGTTTGTGTCTATCGAATTCCAGATAAAAAGAGAAAATAATCGAATTTCTCATATTGGCCATGCCTACAGTAGCACACACATACACACAGACTCTCGCAACCCCTTTCTCTTTCTTTTCTGCACATCTGTGGAAATGCTGCACACACGGAGAAGATGACAGGTGAACCAATGAAGGGTTTAAACACTTAAATCTCAAGATTGTCTCTCTAAGGCCTCACCATGCTAATTTCCCCCTCATTCATCTGGCTGTAACAGCACCTGATTACAACAGAACAAATGCTGTTTACAGCAGTTGGCCGTGTCTGCCGTGTGTGTCACAAAGGGATATTAGGTGGTTGAGTTTAACTGAGCTAATTATTCAACTGTCGAGTCACCTCACTTGACTGTGAATTCTGCACATGAATCAACTGCACATTTACAATGTGGGCAGAGGGAGCATTTCGCATGGCATTTTCACCCATTTAATATGCAATTGTTAGAGACTAATCACACATATTGTTATCGCGACTATTGAAGTACATCAATACTAAACAGATCTGTTGAACACTTGAATAAAACATGGCTGAAATGCCATATAAAATGCTCCCTCTGCCCACATTGTAAATGTGCAGTTGATTCGTGTGCAGAATTCACAGTCAAATTATAAGACCATTTAAAAGTCTCAGGTCAGTATATATTTAAGACAATATATCTATATCTTACTGACCTGGGACATTTTCAAATGGTCTTAATATTTATAATTTAGCTAGTAGTACCTATTTAAATTTGTTTATTTATTATTTGTCAAATACAGACAAATTACGATTGTCTTTTTGTCAAGTCGTCGTGTATTTAAAATTGACCATATTCACTTTGTTGGCGCACATTACTGGCCGTGTGGTGAATAAATAATGAGTGCAAGTTAATAGACAGAAAAAAAAAAAAATAGTTTGACATGGTAATCTTTAATCAACATCTGAAAGTTTGCTTTGGAAATACACAACGCATCATAGGGCGTCATCTAACTGACGCTTTAGACAATGGGTCTAAATTCGACGCACATGGCACCCTTTTAACATCAATATAACACGCTTCCGTTATGGGTAGGTTTAGGTCTGGGGTAGTGTTAGGGTTAGACCACTAGGAGGCGCCTTCTGGCCCATATATATCTGCTCCTCATATTGACGCTAAAGGGTGCCATGTGCGTCGGATGTAGACGCATTGTCAAAGTGTCAGTTAGATGACGTCTTGGAATAAGACCGGGCTGATATACATCACAACACCGAAGTAAAGTCGGCTGGAACTTCCAGGTAGCGGGGAATTTAGGTAGAGTAGAAAAAATTTGCAAAGACCCTATTCAACCGATTCAATTATGGTTTAATTTAGACAGCTAGAATTTGCTTTGCGTATTATACTGGTCTTCCTTAAGGTCATTACGTCGTTCAGACAACTTGCAGACTAGTGGTTTATGAAAATATGTTGTTTTGCACATCCCTAATGGGGGCAGCATGACAAAGTCCCCGTGGGCTTGGAGACGTAGCTCTTGAAGAGGATGTGTGTGTGTGTGTGTGTCATGTGTGCGCTATTAAGCATGTGTGATAGCAGATGGTTGTAAAGCTCTGTGTGATGTGGGTGCCACTTGATTTCCATCTCAGCAACACGAAGCCTACACATCCTCTCTCGTTTTCTCATCCATTCCCTCTGTTTCTCGCTTTATCTGTCTTTTTCTCATCTCAGCCTCTTTCTCGAACAACTGACACTAGTAAACTCAGTGATTGACCTTTACACTGACAGTATTTACAACTTAATCACATCCTCTGTAGCTGTAGCTCCCTCGGCTCCTCCATGGCACATGCTGTTTTTGCAGCCTCACTCCTTCACTCTGTCACCTCTTCACACATTTACTCATTTTTCAACACTTTTTTATTAACTTCCGTGGCTCTTCCATTCGGTTTGAGCCAGAGAGGAGTTGTTATACTGTAGGTAGGAAATGACAGATCTACTTGGGTTCCTCACACTTTTGGGACGATCTGTGAGGACGACACGTCTTCAATCATACTGAAAGCATTTGTGAGTGTGTTTTTTTTTAGATTATGCATTTTGCCACTTTGCACCTCTCTAGTGCTCTGTCCTTCACAATGAAGGTCAGTGAGAGATTGAATCCAGTCTCCCATATCTCTGTGGAGGTGTCTGGGTGGATGAAGGACAAGCGGTGCTATAAATCAGACGGCCCAAACTCCCTACATCAGCGGAGGAAAGAGACGGAATGCAGAAATGTGGCTCATGCTTTGGCAACACCAATGTACAATTACTTATCGTGCCAATAATACACATTAAAATGAAACTGAGAACGAGAGAGAGATAGGGAGAATGTAATTTTGTGTTTTTAATTAGCTCTTCTCGTAAATATATATATATATATATATATATATATATATATATATATATACATATATCAGATTGGCACTAAACCCTTAGATATTTCAAAAGATGTGCACTTTAACAGTATTACTATTTCTAGACAGTAGTCTGCAAAGTTAAACAAAGTGAGATCAAGCCTAAGGTTGGGTCAGTGTGCTTCAAGAAATTAATGCCCAAAAAAAAAAGAAACAGAAAACAGATCTACAGATTATAAAATGATGGCTGTAGTAGTGGTGCTTTAAAGAGGATCAATTTAAGGAAAACTTCTGACATCCCAGCATGCTGACATCCCTCAAAAGTCCTGTTAGAGAAGATGTTTCTCTTAAATTAACCCATTAACACCTAAAATCTAAAGCACCAATTTAAAGAAAAAAAAAATCTATAAATTAGTCGACCTCACCAAAAAACTATCCTGACTCATTCACAATCCTACACACACACACACACACACACACATACCCTCTGACTTAACTCATTGTTCATCATACAAACACTATGAAAGAATATTTACAGCCACCTATGTAAATCAGATCAGAATCAAGGATCTAATCATTGGCTAATGATTTTCTCCAGTGACACACACATGATAAAAAGAGAGCAGAGCGGAATAAACACTAAAGAGTGTGTCAATTTCTGCACATCTGTCATCACAGAAACTCGGGAAGTCTAGATGCTGTGCTATGGGGTTAAATGTGCTGTGACTCGCCCACCTGTGCTGCTGGTACAGGCCAGTGTGTGTGCAGTACCTCAAGTTTACAGCAGGGGGGGCTGGTGACTGAGTTACAGAGAGCAGAGAGCACAGAGAGAGGGGGGGATACGGGGAGGATGTCAAACAGAGCTGGAAACCAGAGGAGAGAAAATGACGGGATATATTTTTGCTCAAGAATTCAGGTTTTCAGAATTCAGGTGGGGGTGAGCTTTTTAGAGACTCAAGACGAGCAGGGAGGTCTGTCGACCGCCAGGCGAGCAAATGACTGCATGAGTCTTGTTCGCTGTCTCTTCTCCTCTTTTCCCCTCTACACAAGCCTCTCAGCATGCCCTGCATGTGTGCATGGCCCCTGGCTAATAAAAAAAACACTTCTTATCTACAAAAGATAATCAGATCAGTTAGGTTTGGATATTTCCTGAAAAGTTAGATGTGATATTTAACAGCGCACAATTACGCATATTGCATGTTTATTCTCTAACATGTTGTGTCTTGATTCTCCATGGAGAGTTTCTATTGATATGGGGTGTTTGGAACACAGAGCAAGTGGCTGCGTTTACACTCTGGACCTTGTAAATGAAAAATCGCCACCTATTGCAACAATAATAGAATTTGTTCCTTACCTTTCCTCCACACTAATGAGATGCTAATGAGAGCCTTGGGTGGCAGGGTTAATAGAATCCATATTTTCAATTAAAATCTCCCTCTCTCTCTATTCCTGACGGATGGCGTCCTCGTCACCACAAACAGGCCTTAACTTAGTGAGGTAAACAAGTTTCGCCATCTCTTGATTACTGTATCACTCTCACAGTTAGTTTTGTGTGATCAAATGAGCTGGGCTCCACAACAGACCCAGGGCCCATTAAACTAGCTCACTAAAGGAAGAAATAGCGAGGGAGCGCTTAATCCACTCTTGCTTCTTCCAAAACTGAGATTCTGTCTTTTATTCTATCTCGGCTTGCCGTGTAATAAGCGGTATGTGTGTGTGTGTGTGTGTGTTTTGCTGAGGTCAGCTGTGAATGTGTGCCCCTAGACTAAAAATCCTCAAAATGCACCGTTATCAGTTCAGTCCGGCCTAGAAGTGATTTAGGGGTCTTGATCAGAGGCCGCTGAGTGCTTTGTTGCTACACGTAGCCATCACTGACTGTGTATACAACCAAAAGCACACATTTACACTCAATCCTGTGCACTGGGTTCAATGGAATTGTATCTATCATCAGGTCTGCTATTATTATCTTTTCACCCTTGCATTCTCTTTCTCGCAGTATTCTTCACCTCTCAAGTCAGGTCTGTTTACACAATCTCTGAGACGCATATGGTGCAGAAATGAACGGATATTGAAGTGCTGTGAGCTTTCACTCACATACATGTGTATGTGAGAGAACAAAGGAAAAAAGTGGAAGTTTTATAGATTTTGTTTTTGTTGCATCTTTCTTTCTGTTGTTCACACACGTTGAGGTTTCGCACACAATTAACAACTAATTGCCTTCGTTACTTGAGATCACCAGAATACTAAAGCAGACCAATAGAACAATACCCCAATATGCCACAAGATCCCCAAACATCTCACTTATGGCTACCAGCAGGCACATACCATTATCTGACAGCTACAGTATAAACAACCTACCTCAGGCACTCCCACACTGAACGTGGTCGACATTTAACCTAAAAATCCTTAAAACAAGTCAAAACACAGCAAATTCCTAATTTACATCGAATTTTCCGGGACACATAGCACATATTACTCAGCGCTCCCTCAACAAAGTGCTCACTTTTGTTTTTATCGCCAAAATGCATATTTGATCAAATATGGCAATGCGGTCCATTTACTCAGGAAGGTGAATTAGGCTAAACTGCGGGCTTGTAAATATTGAAACTCGCACATGCATGAGTCAAATGAGAGGGAGGAACAGCTCAACCATAGGCGCATCCCTTTGCCATCATAAGTCGAAGGTCACTCATCCAAACTACCGTCAACCAACATAAATCTAAAGTGCCGAGCGTGTATACCGAGACCTACAAAAAAGAAGTTAGCAGCTTAAAAGCATAAACAGAAGAAACATAAGCTCTCAGATGAATGGATGCTCCGTTATCTGTGGTTTCCAGACTGCTAGAGGCACACAAGCGTGAATGATTTGCATTCTTTGACGTCTAAATAGAGCTTCCCAATTAAAAAAAGTTATATAATCAGCCTGAATTTTCATCTGGTTTGGTTGCTGGTCCAGTTGGTGTAGCAACCCATCCATGATGTTCACCAGGAAAACTCGGTCTTTCTGGTGAAAACGGTTGACTAAGGAAGTTTTTAGCTAACCAAGAAGCCACCAGCACCCAAAACGCAACATGTGCTGGTTTTTCCAGAAGTAGTTTCATCTGCAACCTTTTCACAGTTCAGTAGCACTCTCTCTCTCTCTCCCTCACACACACACACACACACACACACACGTTTCTGCAGAGCTCTTACCGGTCTCTTGAGAGAGGGCTTTAGCTCTGCTGCTGGTGCTGCCTGAGTGATGCATTGCTCCTAGCGCGAGTCTTCTCCTCCTCTCCGAACCGTCAGACGCAGCCCCCGGCGATCTCTCTCTCCGGGACGCAGGAGCGAGGGGCTTCAGATGCCACCTACAAGAAGCAGTTCTGCCCTCTCTGTCTCCGTACGCCCTCTCTCACACAACTTCACACACGCGTGCATACGGCACGCAGCCTGGTCGCACAGCGCTCTAGTCCACAAACCGACGGGAAAGCTCTTAAAGAACGGACGAAGGAATGAATGTCAGAGAAAGGAAACGGAGTTGTTGTCAACCTCTCTGTGAGTGCGGAGAAAAGAATACAAAGGGCTGTTCCATCCTACATCTGCACATGACTGGAGCTCCGCACAGACTCTGAGCTCTGAGTATTATACAGCATCGCTGCGGAGCAAGAGAGAGAGAGAGAGGTGCGGGAGAGAACAAGAGTGCGGGGGAGCACAAAAAGAGAGAGAGACAGAGGAGGGGTGAGGATGGGGGAATGTGACAAAGCATGTTCATCAAAGAGAGAGGAGGAAAAAACGAGACAGATCGCGCATGTTTCCTCCATCTAGCCGAGATGAGAACGTGCCAAGCCGTGTTACAGAGGGTACGATCAGAATTCGTTCTTTAACGTGCACAGACAGACAGATTTTCACTTCTTTACATGCACAAGAGTGTCGCTTTGGAGAGGAGGGCTTTCAGCATCAAAGGCGCTGACACAACACGCTGAACTAAAAAGCATCCGCGTGGCTAAAAATACATAACCTTGTACCGCCACGCTTTCACGCAAAACAACACTGGATATGTGAATATTTGATTGGGGATCTGGCAGCCACTTCGGGTCTTAAGCGCAGAACATGATCTGGAGCTGAAACACGCTGAGAACGAGTGCTGTAGTAACACACAAGCCGGAGAGGCAAGCTTTCTTACACCTCTGACATTACCACCCAACAAAACCCAACCACTGCCTACGTGATGATATTCTTTACTTGCGTTAGATGACATGGCAAACAACAGCATGGAATGTCACCAGAAGAGAGGTATTAGAATACAATTCGATTTATCTCAAGATATAACTCGAGAATAAAAAGTGAAACGTAAAAACAGCAACTCTATATAGTGAAGATGCGAGTTTAATTAGTTCAAGAACAGTGACATTCTCACCTCGTTGCTGAAAAATATAGCATAGCTTTCAGTTACAAAAAAAAAAAAAAAATACATGAGAATTTACACCTCAATAAAGAGAGTTGTGAGTCTTTGTGCAGGTGTGTCTGCTTCATTATCCGACGTTAAGAAAAATAATGGAGAAGTGGATATTTTTTTTTTTTTTGTGTAGAAGTGTTTCCCTCACCTTGTGGTGGGTTAGAATTTCAATGGGAGTCAGATATGCATGTTTGGACGTAGGTCAGATTTAAAAATATTGGATATATCTATCACAAAAAAATGTGTGTTTATATGTGTGCAACAATATCGGATCTCTGTAAGATGATATGTGATGTATGTGCCATGAATTCACTGAATATAAAAGTGGGCGTTACAACGAGGAGTTTGCAGTGGACCTCCCTAGCACCCTGCTTTTGAAGAGGCTTTTGACTAAGTAGAGGTTAAAGGTCAAGTTTACTCTTGAGAACATGTTGATGAATTCCAATGGTAATGTTTCATTTTCAAATCATTATTTTCCATTATAGCTGAAACCTTTATTATATTTTTCTGATAACCTTAAACACCCTAATGATGTTAACTACTAGACACAATTCACCCAAAAACGAAAAGTCACCAAACGCTTAAATAACGTGTTAGCGAAATTTACAAATTGTTTCATCATTTACTCACCCTCAAAAAATGCAACCAGTAGGCTATACAATAAATAGCTGTCATTGCTTTAAACCTGTATGAGTTTCTTTCTTCTGTGGAATATAAAACGTGTAAAAGTATATGCAATGTAGGAGGGAGAGTAAATGATGAAAAAAATGTTCATTTTGGATGAGCTGTCGCTTTAAATTTACATGAATGCATTTTGAACACAGACATTTTTATTTTTATTTCCCTGGGAATCAAACCCATGACCTTGGTGTTGCTAGTACATGTATGCTTTGCAGTTAAACCAGAGTTAACTTAAATAACCGTAAGATTGTAAAAAGGACTAAAATAATGCCTGTAAAACATTTTGACTATAGACAATAATATTATAATAAGGCGTAGTGTACATGAAAATTCTGTCATCATTTTCACTATCCCTTTAATGCCATACAGTATGTGAAGTCAGTTAAAAGAGAAAGTCGCTTCATTCAAAGTGATTACATTTTGTTGAAAGGTTATAAAGACAAATAAAAACAATACAACTATAAATGTGTAATGAGAAAGAAAATAGGTTCAATTTTAATTTCATATTGCCTTTAAAGCTGCCCATATCAAAGTTAAGACCGCATGCAAAAGCTAATTATGTATGGGAGTGTGGGAACAGCATCCAATACTGTGCATTCAGAAAGGAGCTGGCCATGGTACTTCCTGCTCTGTCCAACAGAGGGCAGGATTACAGATCAGCTAGAATGCATCCTGGTTCCAATCTTGCTTGCTTCCTGTTACTGAATTACCCACACGCACACACACAATCCAGCAGAAGAGGCTATATTTGCGACGCCTCTATATTTAGAGCCGTTTGACCCTTCTAGATTGGACAAAGAGCCAATCTACTCCAATGACACTCTCTTCTGCCCTCTCTGGGCTCACAGTATCATAGGGAGGGACTGGATCCTGTACATGTAATAAGCAATCTGGCCACACACAAACATGCACCCAGCCATAGCAGGAGCTCAAATGAAGAGAGCAGTTTTGGAATGCCACACTGCTAGAAGTGCAGACAGCTGGATGCATTCATCTGTGATCATTTCATATCAGACTCCCTTCACATTGTGTTCAAATTACAGAGAACTTATCAAACAGACTTTTATCAGTGTCCACTCTTCATTAGTGCTATTGCAATCACTGTTAAGTGCCATAAGGCCTGCAACAATTTAACGGTGCAATGCCAGTTAAGCTCAATCAGCAACAGTGAGCACTTACACTGGGTTATGTTGGGGCAATCTGTTAACATTAAACTACTTTCAGTATAGCCACAATGTGTAAACAAAGTGTGTTAGCAAGATTTCAGTGTGGAGAGAAAGAGAAAGAAAAAAGTTAGATTCAGTGAATGAAAATGTAATGCCCCAAACCCTAAAACCATGGTTCTAAACTTTTTTGACTTTTGATTGTTCTGCTTATGAAACACTGGAAAAATATCTTTCCAAGAATTTTCAGTTGACAAAAAACTCCCTACAATGTAAGCTGTGGACAATTGTAAGTAATCTAGGAGCTTTATTTAGCTTTTTACAGCGGATGCCATTGGAAAAACGGTAAATCTATCCCTCACAGCCTCACTTTCATACCTGTCATGGCGCTGCTCTGAATAAGGTCTATTGTCCAAGAAAATTTTCAATGGCCCCTCAAATGTAATATTTCCTGCAGTAACTTCTACAGATATAATGACAAAGCTGCTTGTTTCAAACCTTTTTGTCTTTTTCTTTTCTTTTTTTGGTGGTTTCTATATATTAAATTTAACTTGAACTTTCAGAAAATGTATGTTCTTCAAACAATAAAACCACAGTTGAAAGTTAAAATTAAATAAATATTAATTTTTTTAACATTATTATTAGTATTATTTTTTAGCATTTTAATTAAAGTTAGTTTATTTATAAATCATTCTGTGACCCCCTTAAAAGTGTGCTGAGGCCCCCAAGAGGGCACTGGCCCCTTTTTGAGAACCACAGCCAAAAATATTTAAATGAATTCAACATCATAAAGCTTTAATGGTAATAAAATTATATATTAAAATGATAAAATTACTCTTTTGTGGCAATAAAAATATGCCACAAATGTTTCCGACTGAGCTTAACTTGTATTGAATGCAGAATATGAATTTAAAAGAGTAAGATAGTAAAAAATATTCAATGTCAAACTATTGAATTTCCAGAAGAAACAGATTCAAGCAGAAGAAAAGTTACTAAAAAGGAAGAATTTCTGCATGTAATCACTTTTCCTGACCGCACCTGTTGGCGTCCAGTCAGAGGCTCTGTAATCAACGCAGACAGAGCCTTCCTGCAGTATTAAAGGCTATTCAGCCTAAAGGCTTCCGACCTGCTGAGGTGAAAAAGAGCACAGCACTTACACCTCTCATCTTAAATATACAAAATGCAGGCCGCACTCAAACACACGCATATAACCTTCCACCCGACGGCTCCAACGACCGTGGCATCCGTCATTTCCAACAGATGCTTACAGCACACGTAACTTGTTTCTAAAAGAAAATTGACAAGTATTGCAGGCCTTTGTAGACGAAATGCTCCAAGGTAGTCAGGTGGTAAGGTAAACAGACTTTAATGAACTGGGCTAAATCATTAGAACCAGTTAAAAGTAGACCTACGCGTTTCGGGAACACAACCATCTTTGGGACACATTTCAATTGCTCACACAAGTATTATTAAACTAGTGGATCATCAAGGGCAGCTGGTTGATATGTAGTTGTGGCTAAGACTAGCCTCTTAGTACAACGCATAACAGCAATTGCAGATGTATGATTACATTCATAATGTCTTAATCAACATGCAGCATTGTCTGGTGACGTTTCGTTCGGTTTTGCTTCCTTCTCTTTCTTGTGTCTTCATCTTTCAAATGAATGGATCAGCCTCAATTAATCCCTGTGTGTGATTGGTGAGCAAGAGACCAGAGAATTAAAAAAAAAGGATTATTGTGCTTGTAAGGGAGAGCTCTGCCTAGTTCTTGACTTCCTGTAGCAAGCATTGAGACTGTTCAAGGTCTGTCTAGATCAAATAGGCTATTTAACACTTGTTAAAGGAGTAGTTCACTTTAAAAAAAAAAACTTTTGCTCATAATTTACTCACCCCCATGTCATCCAAGATGTCCACGTCTTTCTTTCTTCAGTCGAATAGAAAGGTTTTTGATTAAAACATTCCAGGATTTTCTCCATATAATGGACTTCATTGGGAACCATATGGTTCAAGGTCCAATGAGAGTTTCAGTGCAGATTCAAAGGGCTTTAAACGACACCAGACAATGAATTTGGGTCTTATCAAGGACCCTTCGAATCATGACTCGAAAAAAGATTTTGATGAACGAGTTTGAACAGGAGAGTCACAAGCGCTCATCACAGAACAGAACAAGGCGAGCATGTATGCTTATATAAAACTTAAACTTTATTTATTTTTGAAATGGCCGATCGTACCACTAGATAAGACCCCTATTCATCGTCTGGTGTGGTTTAAAGCCCTTTGAAGCTGCACTGAAACTCTCATTTGGACCTTGAACCATATGGTTTCCAATGAAGTCCATTATATGGAGAAAATCTTGGAATGTTTTAATCAAAAACCTTTCTATTCGACTGAAGAAAGAAAGACGTGGACATCTTGGATGAATTATCAGCAAAAGTTTTTTTTTTTTTTTTTTTTTTTAAAGTGAACTACTCCTTTAATCTTTGTAGGCTTAACAGTAAGTTTTGGTTCTGCATGTTGGAAATGTATATTCAAATTTCAGATTTGACTTTCAGATTTGGGCTGTTTACTTCAAGGATGATTACCATAAACTTATAATAATCATTAAAATTCTAAAAAAAAAAAAAAAAAAAATACAGGGCGGTTAACAACACAGATATGACGATAACGACACAAAGGAATGATATAGTTAGAATTTCTTTCAGAACGATTTTTTCCCAGCTGATAAAAGATGAAAACATTGATACCCAATCAGAAGCCATCTGACTTTAAAGGGGTGATAAACTGAGAAATCAAATTTTCCTTGAGCTTTTAACATCTAAGAGGTCTAAAGATATTGTACGAATATCCTGTAAGTTTCATAACTAAAAACCATTTTCAGTCCAATAAAAGCTTTTATTGACAACAGCCTCAGCAAACGACTTAAAAGTGTTTTTTAAAAGTTTTTAAAAGTGGGGAACTATGATGTCAAAGAGGATAAAACACCACCCTTGCAGAAGAAGATCAACGCCTACTTCAACATGCCCACCGATTCGTGCATTACTCACATAGCTACAGTAAATAACATAGGCCTACCTTATGATGACAAACTGGATACCGAGCAATGTAAAATATTGTGCAGTTCCTGTTTGTGGAAGAAGACAGTCGCTGCAAATGCTTCCTCTGGATTCTAATAGGCATGCAAAACTTTATAAGACGTTCCAGCTGATGAGGGTAAAACCGTCTGGTCGCTTCATTTCACAACATATTTTAAAGAGTCTATAAACTTTATATACATCACATACTTTTGCAAATCCAGCGTTTAGTTGATTCCGATAAGTGCTCATTGTCTGAGTTGTAAACCACAACGGCTTGCTTCTTCCATAAGGGGGTTTGGCGTCACAGCATAGTTGTTTCCAAATGGACCAATAAACAAAGTGTCACACACGTCTTCCAGAAATAGAATTCAACCAATCAGATGTCGACTTTGAAACTCCTGAAGTGTTTCCAATTTTGTGTACCATATTCATCACATGTTCAGCCAACAGCTTCCAATGTTGTGTAAAAAAGGTCAAGAAGATAATTAATTCTCATTCCAGTGTACATAGCCTCATCCTAGACAGGGTCAAAACAGCATGCAATAATTTGTGGCACTATTACATGGCGACACAGTGTGAAAGTCATGCACTCAAATGGCTCCTGCCCTGGTCAAGTGTTTACAACTGAGAAAAGAAAAAAAAAATCCACATACACTAGATTTAGTTGGAATGGGTAGTGACTCGTATCTATGGCTGCTGAGGAAGAGTGGGACAAGGTCAGACAAAGGGTGGAACATCTTTCACAATTCTGTAAGTTCCATCACACTACGTTTACATCATACCCATCCCACAATCTCACTGTCCTTTCATCTCTCCATTCATCTCTTGCCCTCTTTCTTCTAGCCCAGGCTGAGAGGAAGTGAATGTGAATGAGCTAAAGAAGGTACGGGATGGGCAGCGAAGGGACCCGTGGGTTGAACAGAGCCATTTGTCATCCGGTGAAGGCTTAAGAAAAGACTAGTTAACCTTTCCTGGGAAGCCCCTGGGGAGGCTACCGGCAATGAAAAAAACCCAGAAAAAGTATCAACCAAGAAAAATATTCTCTGGGAAAATAGATGTCTGATGCTCAGAGACCCATGTACCTTGCAAAACGCTGTGCTAGGCACTTTTGACATCTGGGTCGCCTCTACTCACGAGGAAGGACATAAAGACTGATTGCAGCCGTTGCACTACATGCAGATGTGTAGAGATTACAGAAATATTCTTGCCAACTATAATTGCAAATTTATTGGTGTCATATCAATGTATTTATTAGTGTATGGAATACCATCACATTCCACACGTATATTTGCACTGCACAAAAGTCTACAACTGCATGTGACAAACCTACTAGAGATGTCTTAAACCAGTCTATGCTGGTTTGCTGATCTTAGCTGGTCTCCCAGGCTCATCTGGCTGGTTCTAGAGAAGATTTGAGCATTTTGCAGCTGTTCGCCCAAGTAAACACCAGCTTGCCCAGTCTGTGAGACCAGCTACTGTATACTGAGCTGGTGAGCCAATACACTGATACATCTAATTTCAGATGACTTATGGTCACGTAGTTCTGACAGTCTCAGGTACTGGTATACTGACCTGCAGGTCGTTATTGAGAAACCAGCTTTAGTCGTCATTTCCCAAACTTGCCTCCAAGCCAAGTGAGCGGTAATGTCGCGCACACACATACAAACACCCATTTACTTAGATTTTCTTGGAATTTATCCTATATATTCGTTCGTTTCATTCATTCTTTCAGTGGTTTCTGTTCATATATTTATTTTGCAATACGATTCAGCCATTGTTTATCATTAAGATATTTATTTGAGTTTCAGCACATACAGTAATTAACTGGTTGAAATGCACACAATCTAATTGGTGTTGTACATTTATTAATAATACACTCTAAAAAATGCTGGGTTGTGTTAACCCAATTTTGGGTAAAATATGGACAAACCCAGCCATTGGGTTACATTTTTGAATTACATTTTTAACCCAATGGCTGGGTTTTGTCCATATTTTACCCAAAATTGGGTTAAAACAACCTAGCATTTTTTAGAGTGTACTTTCTTTGAGTGTAAGTTACCGCTGTGTTAAGTTAGGAGTGTATGGCTGGAGCTTTCAGTTGGTGATCGATTGGCCAGTTCCGTTGGTGGTCTGTGCGAATTAAGGGCCGGCATACGGCTTCAACGGCTACTTTAGTTCTGCTTGCCGGTACCAAACAGCAGATTGACTGTGGGGGGAGTTGAATGTTTTTTGTTGGGATTGTCTTTTCCAATTGTTTGTTCTTTTACATAGATTTAATATTTCTGTTAACATATGCACTTAATTATAGTGTAATTATGTAACTGGCCTTTATTGTATTGTAAAGTTTGTTGTTTTTACCTTCCCTTATGTTGTACAATTGTGTCCCTGATGTTTAACTTAGATCGGCAGCAATGCAACTTTTTGGATGCTGGCTGCCGTAAAAGAAGAAGAAGAAGAACTTGTAGATAAGTTTAGTTTGTTCTCACATGTACTCGATTATTTGAGTTTAGTTTGTTTTGTTGATCTCTTTTATAGGCCTAAACATTTGATTTGATTATTTGGACTGTTTTTTGGAAATAGTTCTATGGCCCTCATTCCTTGACTGCTTGGTCCCTCACAGCAGCATTGCCATGGCAACAATTCGAGAAGGCCAATCATGTGCACACAGCAGCGGGAAGCTAGTCATGAACAATTACAAGAGTGACACAACCACTGAGTCAAAACAATATGCACATATGACTGGAGGCAGACCATCTTCTGTTGTAAAGTGTCATGTTAGAGAGAAATATCGATACAGACAAACAGCTGGTGATACGAATAAAGAATTAAGATACACACTCATTCATAATCACAGCTTTCAAATTTCATAACTAAACATTTCATCCTCCCTGGAAAATGACTGTCAGACAAGAAACTTGACTGACCTATAACACGGATAAAAGTGCCTAAAGAAGAGAGACAGATAGAAATTCTTGACTTGCCATTCTAGTTCATCAAAGTTGGATATGTAACTTTTGCTGTCTTGTATGATTGTTGCTTGTCAAATTGAATAATTTGACCCCAATGAGATTGTAAGTAAGGTAAAAGCCAAAGCATTGTACATCAACATATAGCTGACATCTAAAATTTCCAGCTTTAAGGTGTTTTAACTGCAGTCCGAGTCTGTTCTGACAAGTTCATTTACAAATAAAATTGAAATGTCACAAAAACCCAATCAAACCATGGAGCTAATGCTGCAGATTTTGTGTCTGGTATATGTGTGAAGGATCCCCTTCCTAAAACATAAAGATGGTTACTGTATATATTTTCAACTTTAAAAAGAGTGTGAAAAAAAAATGTATACTGTGAGAGGGAAAAAGTGAGACATTGCAAAAACTAAAATTATATACGTATCTGGCTTTTGTACTGTACTAAAGCATTTTTTTAATATTCCTTTTAACATGTTTAACTTTGACAGCTCTAAACATCTTTTTTCCCCTCAAATATTTTGTCCCTAGTCCCCAGACCTCAGTTTGAAAACCCTAACCCATCTGATTGTACAAAGCAATCCAACATTGACAATTTTTTCTTGACAAAATTGATCTTTTACAATCAGATGGCGAAAATCACAGTGTGCACCGGGCCTAACCCATAAAAAGACACAATCGCTCACAAATGCTAACAGGCTACCGCGCATAAAGCTTGGAATGAGGTGGTTGACGTCTTGCAGATTAAGACATAGATTAATGGATGGCCTTCTGTGACATTAGAGGAGGCAGAATTATGAGTCTGTAATTGAGGATCCTTCAGCTGGAGCAGAAGGACTAGATTATATGAGACCAGAGGGATAGAGCAGCTGGATGAAGCTTCTACCCTTAACAAGGAAAGAGAGAGAGTGTGTGTGAGTGAGAGAGTCACAGGGGGAATCAACTTCTCTATGCAACTATCTTTGGCTGTAGCTTTCAGCTCTTCCCCGTCTCTCTGAATCTATCTCTCTCCTTCACTTCCTTTGTCTTTGTCTCACGAACACAGGATATAGCACACTTCTATACACATACTAATCTTTAGGGAAGGTGGAGGTTACACAAGAAAGAAACAGTTTCGAGACTGAAGAGAAAAAAGAGAAAAGAGACTGAACAAAATAAAAGCAAAGTAGCAAGAGAGAGAATATGTGAGGAGGAACATACTGTATATGATCTAGCTGGAGGTAGAGGACATAGACAGTCAAAATGGCATCCCATTGAGCACTCACTCTTGTGACTGGTGTCACATGAGCTCTCTGGTGTTCGAAGGAAAGCCAGGTCTGTTTGAATCAGGTCATATACTGCTCTTAAATATATATATATATATATATATATATATATATATATATATTGAGGTAATACCATGGTACAGTAATGTAAGGGATAACACTAGTAAATATATACTAAGGAAGCGCAACTAAGGAAGCGCAGTTCACATGCTGTTTTACAAGATTTCATTCTTTTTTTTTATTAAGGAAGCGCAACTAAGGAAGCGCAGTTCACATGCAGTTTTACAAGATTTCATTCTTTTTTTTATTATGTGGGATATATTAATAAACAAAAAAAAAATAGTGATGGAAATCTAAGATTTTTGAGTATGAATAGTATGGTTGAGTATGGTTGACACAGGTATGAGGATGACACATGGAAGCACTTTCATGATGAGACTAATTCAACTTATATTGGAAGAAAATCTCATCTTTGAGATTAGAACACACCTCATCCTTTGCTCTTTCATTAACCTGTATCCCTTGACTCCTTAATACTGCTCTTAAGTGAAATGAAAGTCACACACACACACAAGCAAACAGCATTTCATCAGCTTGTCACCCACAGGCCCTTCCAGTGAGTGATTAATCACCTCATGCTAATGAGTTATTTACTAATTAGAGTCTGACGTGAGAGGAGACATGGGGAACAGGACCACCACGATGACACAAGTGGTGAAGGCACTTACTGTGGACTGTGGACTCAACACAACTGTTCACTACTGATTAAGAAAGCGAGATGTGTGTGTGTGTGTGTATCCTTTAAAAACAGTTAGTGGCAAAAGTGCAGGCATGACACAATAGCACATTAGCCAGACAGGCCACTGCTAGTTCTAAGTCACACTTAGAATAGGACTTGAATCTCAACAAAGATGCCGCCCATTGAGTGTTTAGCAGGGAATGTCAGCCACACGTTAATGTCTTTCTCTGTCAGCCCTCTGAGAAGAGAAGTCTGCCCATTATAGAAACCCAACTGTCAATCAAAGCCGGCCACGCCCCAAGCCAACAGAGAGATCAGTCACAGGCTTTCAGCTACCTGACAGAGGAGCTCCCTCGCTTTCAATCAAAGTGTTTAAGCAGAGAAGGCCTCTCATTCCTGTGCCCACAATGGCCCTCGCTAAGGTGCAATGCAACAGGTCTGAATCAATCTTCTGCCTTCTATCTCTCCCACACATTCAGCACAAAAGCAGCTGAAGCCACTGAGTCTGTGCAGTGACAAAGCAGCCGCATTCATCAACGTGGCCTTTCAGAGCTCAGCTTTTGATCCGTCGTACCTATAGAGAGGTTCGTTTCTAGCGCGGGCCTTTACATTATACTCAATTTTGCCATTAAACGTTGACTGACCTCTGAATGTGGGTGTTTTTATCTAGTGGGTGTGCAATTGAGGCCACTGAGTGTGTGGACGAACATACCTTATACACAGCAGCACCATCTTTGAGGGACAGACATTCATCTCTTAAGGGTTGTACCATTATATAATGTGTTTTTGGATTGTTCTGCTGATGACAGACAACACAAAATATATTTCTAAAAAAGTTTCAGTAGACAAAAAACTTCAGGCAACATGAGCTGTGGAAAATTACAAGTTATCAGGGATTTTTTCTACCCTTCACAGCCTAGATCATAAGATCTATAGGACACAGTGACACACACATATAGCCTTTCATCTTATATGTTGTTTACATCTTTACATCTGAAGAAGAACAAAAGAAGAAATAATTTAAAATATGTTTCATAAAAAAAATAAAATAAAGACATGTAAACAAATAAATAGAATGCAGCAGAATAAAATGAATATCAACTTTAACAAAGAAGTTAAAAGAAAGAAAATCGAAAAAGAAATCGAAACCGAAATCGGCTGAATGGATTCAAAAACGGTAAAACTCAACTGTTTAACTCTGGGGGAGTTGTAAAATGAGCCTATTTCCAAAAAAAAAAAAAAAAAAAGTGAAGTAACCCTTTAATAAATAGGGACATTCCACAATAAATAAGAAAAAATATCAATAACATAAGAAATTATAAAAACTAAGACAAATAAAAATAAAGTTTTTAAATACAATATTTTAAACAGTAGAAAGAGCAACCTGGTCCTGGTCAAGCTAATCTCCTGAACTCCAAACTGAATGTCAGAATGGGAAAAGGTGATTTAAGCAATTTTGAGCGTGGCATGGTTGTTGGTGCCAGACGGCCGGTCTTAGTATTTCACAATCTGATCAGTTACTGGGATTCTCATGCACAACCATTTCAAGGGTTCACAAAGAAGTGCCAACTGGGCATCATTTAAATACCATGGCCTACTTGAGCATTGTTTCTGACCACATCCATCCCTTTATGGCCACCATGTACCCATCCTCTGATGGCTACTTCCACCAGGATAATGCACCATGTCACAAAGTTTGAATCATTTCAAATTGGTTTCTTGAACATGACAATGAGTTCACTGTACTAAAATGGCCCCCACAGTCACCTGATCTCAACCCAATAGAGCATCTTTGGGATGTGGTGGAACGGGAGCTTCGTGCCCTGGATGTGCATCCCACAAATCTCCATCAACTGCAAGATGCTATCCTATCAATATGGGCCAACATTTCTAAAGAATGCTTTCAGCACCTTGTTGAGTCAATGCCACGTAGAATTAAGGCAGTTCTGAGGGCAAAAGGGGGTCAAACACAGTATTAGTATGGTGTTCCTAATAATCCTTCAGGTGAGTGTATTTATATGCACTGCTAAGTCACAGCACCATCTACATAAACTTCTGTGTGTGTCCACATTCTTATTTATTTGTGTGTGCATCACCATTGAACACTGGCAGCCTGAGGTGTGTCAGGTGAGTGATTTTGGCACGGTGTCCGAGTTAAACATTCAGAGGTCCTGTGGGTGCAGGGCCCGCAGGTGTCTGTCTCTGCCCATCAAAGAGATCTTCACTAGGCCTGAGGCATGGCGAAAGAACAGCTGAACCTCATGGAAAGGTGCCACTCTCCAACTCTCTAGGGCCTGTAGACCCAACCCTGGACACCTGGGACCTGTCAACCCCTGGTCTTCTTCAGTCCACACACGCCTACATATGCCGTGATATGCATATCGCTACAGATATGCAGGTATGCATGTGTTTGTGTATATTATCCACATAGTCCACATTTTATGGAGCTGTTGGAATGTGGCTGTTCGTAAAGGCTGATCAGATTAGAATAGACAAAGTGTTGGAGTCCAGGGGCCCACCGGAGATCAGGTTGCCCTGAATAAAATAACCCAGCAAATTCAATGCATACTGATCTCTCAGAGTAGTCGTATAACCAGTGAGCTCTGTTTACAGGACTGCAGAAGGCCTGAGGACTTGAATTAAGGCCATTTTTGTGATTTCTGTCAATGTTCAGCATAAAGCAGGCCTCTTCTCGTCTCAGGCCTACAAGAAAGAAACGTAGTAGTGGAATAAAGTCGTTATTTTTATTTATTTATTTTTTCGCACAAAAAGTATTCTCGTCGCTTGATAAACTTATACTTGAGCCACTGTATAGTCACATGGAATATTTAAACATTTTCTTCAATGACTTTCTGGGCCGTCAAGTTTCAATCCCTCAGGGTGCCTATGTGGTAGTGATCCACCTCTCAAATTTAATCAAAAATATCTTCATTTGTTTTCTGAAGATGAACGAAGGTCTTACGGGGTTGGTACAGCATGGGTGTGAGTAATTAATGACTTAATTTTCATTTTGGGGTAAACTAACCCTTTAATGCATTTTCTACATTGAAAACACAATTCAAGTATATCCAACATTTCATTTTCATGGTAAATGATGGGAATTTGTAGGAAAAGTTGAGCACAGTGTTTCTCTTGTTCGTCAGCGCTGTTTCATCTGTCTTTAAACTGGTTTAAATCACTGAGACATTTGTGTTCTTCGCTGAATTCAAGCGCTTCTCACTAGATCTCATGACCGAGGCTGATCAGAGTAAACAGGTCTACTCGAATGAGCTTCTTGCTGCCTGCTGTTTGGACCATAGACAGTAAAAGAAATGGACACAGCCACCCCATTGATTTCAACAGAGAAGACTGAAGCCCGATTATTGCACTTCCTGCCTGATGTCTGAGTGACTGTTTTTTTTTTTTTTTTTTACAAAAACGGCTTCTACGGGTCCGTAACGTAACTTTATCTAAAGTAATAGAGCATTTTATACATTGTCGTGTTTCTTTATAAATAAATAAATGGACAAATAAAGTCTTTAATTTATTTACTGAACTCTTGATACGGTTTTATTTAGAAAAAAATATATATTGCGATAATGAATGAATGAGCATATCAATTTAAAGGAGAACTCCAGCGCAAAATGAACCTTTGGTCTAATTACACATTGTTACCTAGTCAACCATTATCTGAGATTTATTTTCATGACTGCAGAGTGTAAATAGTTTTATCTCTAAAAACAGTTTAGTCTATAACGCTAGGGCATATAGATAGCATATATAGGGCATAGAGTAATGACAAATAAAAATCGTTGTTATTACCACTAACAAGGCTCAAAATAGCCCCACACTAACACGGTAGCATAATAAGGGTCCCTACATTCAAACCGAAGCATTGAGAACATTGTCAGTGTCCATACAGTTTAATAAGTAGATATTTTATACATACAGTCAACTTCACGAATAGAGGAAGAAGCCATCTTTGAAAAATAGTCTCTACCAGTCGATCTACGAACGCCGATCCAAGTGCGCTGAACTGTGCAGAATCTCATATGGTCCGTTGTTTCCGGAAGAAACACAAACACAAACCATTTTCTTATCTTCAATATGTACACGTAGCCTACTGTTCACGTTCACCTTATCACCTTATTCACATCTCACCAGCGCACTTGGATCGGCGTTCGTAGATCGACTGGTAGAGACTATTTTTCAATAGTAAGATCGTAAGATCGTATTTCATCAAAAAAATGTGCCTTCATCATGCCTTCATCTGAGTGACTGAAATAACATCATTAACGATATGCAGGAAGATTAACTATTAGTCACATGCACATGCATGAACCTTTGCTAAAAGTCACATCAGATCTACTTAAAAATGACAGGGAGGCGTATAGAAGCACACACACCCATGCATGCACAAAGGCAAAATGAATGATATAAAGCTGGTCCAAAGTGACAACTAGTGTCATCATGGGTGCTGGAGTGTATCATATCTCTATGCAAAAAGGCCTATTATTGCCAGCATATTTACACCTATGTGCCAGCACAGCAGCATGTGATAAACACAGAGTGATGAGTGCTGTGTTGATCAGTCAGTGGTGGGGTGATAATGAAATCTAAAGTATGAGCAAATCTACTAATCAGAAATGACAGCTATCAGTGGCTCTTCATCACTACACAAAAACACACAAATAAGCCGGTTCGACATATTATCTCCTTTAAAAAGCAATCAAAACAAAATGTTGTATTATGTTTGTATTGACTGTTTTGTTAAGCATTTCAATTTGTTATCACCAAAAAAAAAAAAAAAAAAAAAAAAAAAACAATATATACACTTTAATATTTACAGTTTATAAATTTTCATAACATTAACACATTTGGTTAATGTATTATTGTAATGAAATACTGAATAATGGAAATAAAATATTGCTCAAGTATTATCATATTTAGCTTAACATGGCACAAGAGCGAGAGACAGGGAGCGAGAGAGCAGTAGAGAGCGAGAGAGAGTGTAATAATGGGATGGGTTTAAGACGAGCTAATGGGATAAGTGTAATACAGTGGACAGACAAGGGGAAGTACACAGCATTCTGAAGAAGGGATAACAGAAGGATCATAATCTAAGCAGTGGTCTGGATGTCGCAGATATGCTCACAGAGGCTCACACTTATGGCACTTGCCCAGATCCCTACTAAATTCTCACAAAGCCCCACCAGATCAAAACACTTCCTTCCTTTTTTCCTGCTAAATATGATAAATTCAGCTGTTTCGTTCTAGCCTTGGTAGACTTCCTAACACCCTCTCCGTGTCACAAGAAGAACGCCGATCCTCATTCCAGCACTGATGGTGCGCTCACGGTTTATCCAAGTGCGAGCTGGCACCAGCCCCGGGATTCTTCCCGGAACAGGGCAACACATTAACATAGGCATTGATTTCCCCATGCCTCCTACATGCCTGCAAACATGAGTTGAAATCATTCATTAAATCTGCCTCTTTGGAAAACTGAATAGATTACATTGCTTATCTCAGCTGGATCAATAAATGTAAGCAATGGCCAGATTAATTGCTTGTGACAGGAAAAAGCAAGCACTGATGTTTGTTTAGACGGCAGGGAGGAGAGAAGCAGCTACGGCGTACAGAGAGTGCCTTTGTAAATCTTAATTCAAATGCTCTGTCTAGGCTTATGGTCAGTCGTACCCCTGGATGTGAATGTCATATTGTTCCATTAATCTTCTATCACTAAAGATGAAGGTGAATCAAGTGAACATAGGCTAGTGCAAAAATAGAATTGTCTACTACCATGCTAGGCTTATGCGGTTGCTAAGGTGTTCTGTGTAGTTAAAAGTGAGTTGGAATGTGGTTACCAGGCAGTCCAAGGTAAACAAACATACTCAATGGTTTCTAGATATGGCTCAGGAAAGGTGTCTCAATGTATGTTATGCCTTATTCTATACTTTTTTTGTAGTATAAATAGTGTGAGTCCTGTGTTTGTGGGGTGGTGAAGTGTGGGATGTTGGACACTTCATGCACTTAGCTGTCGCAGCTTTAATTATGTAGGGGGAGGGGCATCAGACTCCATTGCTGAATGACTAAATAACCTCATAAAATTCATGCACTCCACGTTTGAGTAGAGTGCATAAGTGCATAGTGTATAGTGTGTCATTTGGGATACAACTTAAGTCTACCTCAATCAATGTAACTACTTTTCTACTATATAGTACGTGGAAATATGCATGTCAGAATAAGTATGCATCTGTCTTTTATTTATAATAAAGCAACGGTTTTTAACCCGGGGCCTGGAGACCTGGGGGGCCCTTAGAATACCTCTCTCAAAATTGTGTATACTGTCAGAAGAATGTAGTGTGTATACTGTAGTACAGCGGTTGTGAACCTTATTGTACGGTGGGCGAGAGAGCTGAACGCGCTGCAACTCAAGCAAATGGAAAAAAAAAAAAAGAAAAAAATCATCATCAGTTTTACAATGCACGTGTGCTCAGAAACGCGCTGCAAAAGTTCCCAACACAACCAAATACAAAAACCCACTGCAAATAACACAGACCACAATGAAAATGTTTCCAGGGGAACCAAATAAGTGATGAATCTGGCTCAGACATGCTTTTTGCTCGTGAGCTTCCCTATGCCCTACGCCTTTCGAAGGGCAGAACGATAGACATCCAACGCATTCGCATCCCAAGGCGTCATATACGACACTTTTGCAAAAGTGTATACATCCAACGCACATGGCACCCTTTAGCGTCAAATGAGACGCTTCGGTTATGGTAGGTTTAGGTGTGGGGTAGGGTTAGGGTTAGACCACTAGGAGGCGCCTTCTGCCCCATATATATCTGCGTCTCATTTGACGCTAAAGGGTGCCATGTGCGTTGGATGTTTACGCTTTGGCAAAAGCGTCATATATGACGCCTTGGGATGAGAATGGGTTCAGACATCATATAGAGATAGATGCCCTATCGACCGCATGTACGATCCGTGGGGCCGCCATCTTAAACCAGTCACCCGCTCTGCTCAGTGTAATCTGTTTGGCAGGTGCAATGAGCAGTCAGCACATTTAATTAATCATATCTCACTGAATACCGAATTGATTTTCGTTTTGTTTTTATTTGTTTGTTTGTTTTTTTTTGCTGCAAAGGTCATATATGTAGCTACGATACAGGACACATGGAATATTTTATTCACAAAATACAACCAATTGTACGGTAATGTTAAATGTTAAATCTTACTTGTGAAAAGTCACTCCTGAGCGATAGTCCGCAGATTTAAGCAACCAAGCAGGGATATGGTGCACAGTACTCTGGCATCTACTGCTGCTAGGCAATGAAATAGGAGTATGACCGGTTTAAGATGGTGGCCGCATTTCTTGCGTCCAGCGGCCAATTAGGCATCTAGCTCTATATGATGTCTATGGTGTGGAACCAGGGCCTGAAGTTAATTTTTTCGGCCACCGGCCACTGTGGCAGGTGGATTTAAAAATTCACCTGCCAAAGAGACTTTTTACCAGCCATTTTTTTTTTGCCTCATAAACGTTAAAAAAAAACAAACAAAAAAAACAAAAAAAAAACCCCAGGAATTTCACAATATTGTTCTTTAACTTGTAAGAATACACATTTAAGTGCTGTCAAGTAATAATAACTCTAATAACATACATTTAAAAAATATATATATTTTTATTCCTTGATTGACAGACACACACACACACAACATATATAGTATAGGCTATAATATATACTCAACAGATAGACCTACCGCAGCTCGTAAACAAATCACACGCGGCTGTGTTGATGGCGGATTTAGTCACGTAGGTCTTACTCTTAACAGCTTTTAGTTACAGCGTTCAGGAACGGTTAAATATGAACTAAATTGATACTGTTATTATTACTGATAAAATTACCGGGTACCGGACATTTTCTCACCGGTTCCCAACTCCCAACATGCACATTGCACACGCACACACATCTGTGCAACTGTCATTGTACTTTAACCTACAACAGCGACGCGTTACATTATCTCATCCCATCTCACCAACAGTTTAATACTCGCACACGTAGTCAGAAAAAGAGCCTCATCTTCTTTCTGATCGCATGAACGTTACGAAACAACAGTCGCTGTCATAAATCAGCCGCTCACGAACCTTGCCATTGCCGCCGATTGTTCACTTTGTATTAAAATGTCTTCTTTACTTTTCTTTTTCTCATCCTCATCTTTTTGTTGGCTGTTTTGTTTCACCTGGCCCCCAGTAATGTGCCGCCACATTTTAGCTAAAGTCAAACGCAATAGCTGACTTCGTTGAAATGTAAAAATCCTATGAATCACTCACAATTCTCATTGGCTACCTGCCAATGTGGCAGGTAGATTGACAGTGTTACCCGCCAATAGCAAAATTCACCCGCATTTGGCAGGTGGTCGGGTGTTAATTTCAGGCCCTGTGTGGAACGCACTTGATGACGGAGCAAATGAAAAACGTAATTCCTCATTATTTTCACCTGGAATGTTCCCATGACAACGCAGCACGGCGTCCATCAGCTGAAGAGCTGGTCTTACAACAGAAATATAATGCTGTTAACATAAGGGCTGCAAATACATTTTTTATTTTTACTTTAAAAAAAGCTTTTAAAATGTGTGTATGTGTGACTCAACTTTAAAACTTTGGACCCTACATTATAACATTTCTTATGAAACTATTCTTTATGAAAATTTAAACATAACATGAAACAATTTCTACAGTGTAACTTCATGATCTTCTTCTCTATCTTTTTTATTTGTTTATTTTAGTTAAGCTCATTGTTCTTTTCTCGTTTATATTCTGATGGCATTTAACATATTGTTAATATGTTTTGTATATTGTATACAAGTTGTATCTCATAAAAATGTAATCTCTGTATGTTTTTTCAAAAATAAATAAATCCATAAAGCTGTAAGCGCCCTGTTGCATAAAGCACGTCCCAGTAGGGTTCGTCACTTATTTGGTTCCCCCGGAAACATTTCCGTTGTGGTCTTTGTTATTTGAAGTGTTTTTCTGTATTTGTGTTGTGAGCTTTTGCAGCGCGTTTCTGTATTTGGGTGGTGTTGTGAGCTTTTTGCATGCGTTTTCTTCTATTTTCATGTGTTTTCTTCAGTTGCAGCGCATTGAGCTTTCTCGGCCACCGTATTATTAGCTTACGCTACGGGAAAGATTCATCTTTTCGAGATTTTTTTTTTTTTTTTTTAAATGTATCCTTAATTTTTGTATTCATTGCAACGCAGTACAGCAGCTGGCACACCTATAGCACGCTGTCTAGCCTACCACTGAGCCCGACGTGATGTCACGTCCAATGAAGGGAGCTCCTGCCTTCACAGCGTCATAGCCCGCCAGAGAGAATCGTCACTATTCACTGAGTCATCATTGCACGGGCCAGATGGAGTATCCAGAATAACCCCGCCATTTTTCAGAGATTATCACTAAACATACTAACATTATTATGGCAACTCGGAAGAATACGCCATGGTCAAATGAGGAGATGCAGACTTTCATTTGTTTGGTTGCCGAAGAGAGGATCCAGCGAGAGCTTGATAGGGCAACGTGGAACGAAATTTCGGGAAATTTCACTATTTCGGGTATACGGTACTGTCTGCAATGGAAAACGGAGCGGAAAGCGGGCTGAGTCGAGGCGAGCCGGTACTGGTAATGGAAAAGCACCATTAGGTAACCGATACGGTCTATTACGAGAGGTTCTCTCTTATTGTGTTAGCTTATGCTACGGGAACCCTTTGCCAACGCCGTTCACGGTAAGCATTCACTCCATGAGTCCCCGAGTCGGGGAACAAGATAAGTGGAAAAGTAGGGGCCAGCATAGCGGGCTGACTTATGTATAAGCACCCCATGGGACAGAGCAGCATAGCCGAGACCACTGGTGCACCCGCCAAACGTAACAAAAAGCTGCTCCGAGTGCCTGAAATGGGCGGAGTGTGCAATGTAAACCCTCAGCAATCTGAAAGGGCAGAGGAGGTTAGTACCGCTCTCGCTATCTGATGCTGGCTGAGCCGACATAGCCATGCCTAGGTTTGAGGATGAATTTAGAGTCATTTGGCTCAAACTCGAGACACACAGCACTAACAGAAAGTGCATGTAAATCCCCCACACGTTTGACTGATGACAGTGCTGTCAGAAAAATGGTTTTGAGCGAGAGGTATTTCAGATCCACAGAATCTACTGGTTCAAAGGAATATGTTTTTTAGGGCCTCCAAGACCAAAGAAAGATCCCAGATAGGAAACCGACTGGGGCCGCGCAGGGTTTATCCTTCTAGCTCCTCCATCCTTCTGTCCCAGATCTAAAATAGGTCTGAGGGCTCCGTCCTTCTCGGGTACAAGAAAATAATGGCTGTAGAAGCCTGACTCACTCAGAGAAGGCGGTGCCAGTTCAATGGCCCCTTTGCACAAGAGCTTCGCTATTTCTACGTGGAGTAGATGTGCTACTTCAACATTCACTGTCATCGTGGCACTCGCTTGAAAGCACATGGGACGGCAATCAAACTGTAGTGAATAGCCCTGTCTTATTGTGCTCAGCACCCATTCTGATATCCCTGGAATAGCTTCCCATGCTTTTATATGTGTGGCAAGGGGTTGAATGGCTTCCGGGATCTGATCCCCACACTCGGTGGGACCGAGAAACTGAACCGGAGGTATGGGCTCGGCGCTTGGATACAACGGCTCGCTGATTGTTGGGAATGGGGAGCGTTCTTTGATCACTTTGTGATGCGCGAGTGGCACCCTGGGCGAAACGTAAGCGATCACGCTTGGGAGCAGGCACGAGACTTACATTTGTACGCAACGCCCTGATCGCCTTTTTATGGGGAATGTTTTGTTATAACTTGGTGACGCATGGGTGGTGTTTTGGCCAGATTGTTTGTTAGTAAGCGTGGGCGCTCTTGAGCAGGCATGGGACTTACATTTATATGTGACGCCCCGATCTGCGTTTTGTGACAACTCTGAGAGGCGAGCATGCCGCTTGGCGGGATGTGTGAGTTAGTAAGCGTGAGCGCTGCTGAGCGGGCATGAGACTTACATTCATAGCTTGACTGATATAAGTTGACTGATATAGTAATGATATAACGGCTTTTAGCTGCTTTATGAGAGTGACACGGGTGTTGTGCTTGTGTGTAGGGGTGAACACTGAGATGTGGGCAAATTGTCTACACTTAAAACACCATCGGCGTGAGCCGGATAACCAGACTTTATGCTCTTTACGCTCTTTCTCTGGGTCGCTGTGAAAACGGCAGTTGTGTGCAGGCAAGAGGGCAGTGTTACCAGCTTGAAGGGGCAGGGAGGGAAGATGTGACGGCTGCCAGCCTGCTCTAGGTCTTGCTAGAGCTCTTGTACATTATGAAACATATGAAATAAGGATGGGGGGAGGGGGAGGGGGGGCAGAAAACAACAAACACATAAAATAAGGACAAAATTAAAAATCTGTGATCAAAGTAGGGAAATAAAAACAGTTAGGCAAAGAGATGAGAGAGCAGCAGAGTGTAAGAGTTTTAACCCTGTGGTATGCATGGAACAGGATGCAGGAGTGTGTGAGAGAGAGAGAGAGAGAGAGAGAGAGAGAGAGAGAGAGAGAGAGAGAGAGAGAGAGAGAGAGAGAGAGAGAGAGAGAGAGAGAGAGAGAGAGAGAGAGAGAACAAGCAAATACAGATAGAGTATCTGCACTCTCTCAGTGTCTCAGTGTGTGCATGGTGTTAAGATGGATAACGGTATGCCACAGGGGCTCCCTGTAGAGAGCTGTAAAAATAGCAGCCCTCTCTTCCTCTTCCCCACTCTGCACTCGAACCCTCTCATCTCCCTCTCTCTCATGCTTATCCCTCCTTTATCCTCTCCTCTGTCTCACCTCTGCCCTCCTCCTCTTTATCTTTCTAATCTTTCATTCACTTCTGCTCTCTTAGTTACATGTGCAAACACAGGCAACACCTGGCCAATGTTATGCTCGCCCCTCGTACCACCAGAGCAAGTGTTCAAACAGGGGAAAAGGAGAAGTAAGCTGCAGAGAGGAGCTTTAGGTCAGAGAGGATAGGCCATGGGGTGTTTATGTGGGAGAGCGTTCACCCCGGCGCAGGTGTCGAAGACAGAAGAACAGCAGGACTTGTGAGAGGAGAGAAGTGGAAACAGTGGTGGACAAGAAGAGAGGGCCAGAGTGATGCCTGCGGCATTGGGCATGAGATCACTTATGAGATGGAAAGAATAAGGATTTCATTGACGTAGGTGTCATGATTTTCAGATGATCGCATAGTGACGGATGACTTTTTGACAGACAAGTAAAAAACAGTCAATAATACACTAGCGATGCATCAAGAACCATATAAGAGGGAGAAGACTGAAAAATTGTAGACTAGAAATGCATAAGCCTATAGAAAGAAAAACGCATGGCTCAATATGGCTAAAGGAATGAAAGTCGTAACATTTAGCTCAAAGAGCCAGTAGCTTTTAGTTAAATATGTTCGCTGGACCATGCAGGCTTAAAAAAAGGTTTCGATTGATTTGAGCTGAAGCAGTAAAATTTATGATACCAGTTGTCAGATTTTATTTCAGATTTTAAACATGTCATTTAAATAAAATAGTAGTAGGTTGTGCAGATTACTGTCTTAGAAAACCACTGCCCAGTCCAGATAACCACTGCCAAATAAAATGTAGTAATAATACTAATGAAGAAATGTAGATGAGCTTCAGTATTTGTTTTAATATTTCTTTCTTTCTTAATGCATTTGTTTCATTTCATGAAGACTGACACTTCATTAAAGATAACACAATGTCTCTCTTCAGAAGATTGTGTGAGCAATTGAGTGAATGAGTGAGTGAGTGAGTGAGTGAGAGAGAGAGCTTTATTGTTGTTGTTTATTTATTTTTATTTTTTTCACTTTTATTTATCTACATATATGTTTATATATATTACTATTGCTTTGGCAATATTGTGCTATTTTACAGTCATGCCAATAAAGCTCATTTGAATTGAATTGAATTGAGAGAGAGAGAGAGAGAGAGAGAGAGAGAGAGAGAGAGAGAGAGAGAGAGAGAGAGAGAGAGAGAGAGAGAGAGAGAGAGAGAGAGAGAGAGAGAGAGAGAGAGAGAGAGAGAGAGAGAGATTAAGGGCATTGCGAACTTTGGTCAGTGTGAGAGAAGAGTTGTGAATCAATAATGCATATGCACAGATCCGATCTCAGCCCAGTCCTCTGACAAGGTGAAAACAGAACAGGACAGGACAGAGAGAGAGGGATACATGGTGTGTATGGCTGAAAACAAGAGTCTTCACTCTGCATAGTCAAGCACATTCTGTGCACTTCCACATTTTGTATAAAGATGCAATGTTGCATAAATGCTGCATTAAAATATTCAACTCTGACTATTCAACACAGGGCAGGTTATGGTGGTCTGGCAATTCAAACCATTTAAGCTGTTATTGATTTTTTTGTTTTTTTGTTTTTTGAGCAAGGTACCTAATCTAATCTGATGAGTAAGGCGCCATTCACATATAGCGCCTAAAGATGTGTAGAAAACGCTAAAAGCACATTCTCCTTTTTCCAAAGCACGAGGGCAGTTGCGCTACGGAAGCGTCTGTCGCACTATTCAAAAGCCATCCAATCTAAGCTGTTATACCTGATAGATAGTTCTGTTATAATATAAACTCAAAATATGATGTCAGTTTAATGTTGTACATTTTGCATTTTAGTTAAGATTCTGTTAATTTAACTAAATGTAACTGTTGACCCTCTAGCCGTAAAAAAAAAAGAAAGTACTTTTTAGAAGAACATTTTGATTGTGTAAACGTAATAGTTACACTGATCTGAGTCAGCTTCAATTGAATATAATGGTGGTAGAGGAGGCAGATGTGTTTTGCTTTGAGTAGAAGTAAAAAGTAATTTCTCATAACTAAAAAAGAGAGCGATAATACTACTGCTCATAAAACATTCACTTCTATGCTTAAATGATTTAAGTTTAGATGGAAAGAATCCTAAGCTGACTTGCTTAAGACGTTACTGTAGCTACTGTAGCACAGCGCTACAAAAACCCATAATTACAACATATAAAATCGTTTTTCATCATTTCATCATTTCCGAAAAGCCAAGCCAATGTTGATTCTGGTTTTATTGTGAGAATAAGAATCGCAAGAATGATACATGATTGTAATGTCTCGGCATAACCTTACAACAGCTGCAGCTTCTTATCATACTTTGCAATGTAAAGATAGAAAGGGGGGAAAGACTAAAGGACCAAAGCATGAGGTGGCATGAGATGCAGGGTTCTTCTGACTGATGGCTGATCAGCATGGCCCCGCACAGCCCTCCACTCCACTAACTGACTGCACTACTACCATCACACAGGCCCCCACAAGTGCCTACCATGGCAACGGAAATGACAAAACTCTCGAATTGTCTGCTCTTTAAAACATTATAGTTGAGAGTGAGCATGCGAGGCAGAGAGTGAGAAAGAGAGAGAGCAATACTCATAAAGGAGTATGAAAATCCAGGGCACTCCACAGCCATTTACAATGGAGAACCATGAAAATGAGGGCAAAACAGGACACATCTTCTCTTTATCTCTCTCCCACTAAAAGATACAATGTGATCGTTCAGATCTGATTCGCTAAGAACGTGGAGCACAACCTCTCTCTGCTCAGCAAAAGAGACCAAGTTATCAGCTACTAGTAACACTATACAATAATAGTACATGAATAATCATGAATAATACCTGAATTAATAATTACTTTCCTATGAACCAGTGATGAGTCAAGACGTATGGCGAGCAGGACGAGGCCGAGTGACGCGAGCACGGCGTGAGGCTGGTGAGACGCACCGGTCTCGCATTTCTCTCGGAAGAGCGGAAACGTAAAGGAGGAGCGACGACAGTGCAGATGGAGAGAGGAACAAGCCTAATCGTATATTGGGATTTGTTTCTGTGGCCAGCAGTCGTCCGTGAAGGGCTGCTGGCTTTACTTTCATTTTGTATTTGTTTATTTTATTTTTAAAGTCTTGAATGTTCGCTGGTTTCTGCCTCATAACAGCAAACTCTGTTACAACATGCACTAATGAGGAACTAATCTTAACTACGACATGAGTCATGTGAATTCCTGCATGAATTTACCATCTTAACTTCACGTTAGTACATGCTTGTTAATTAAAGCATTAATTAACATCTCGGGGTAAACTAAATCAAACGTGTTCTAGATCAGAAGAAATATGTACTAAAAGGGCACAGTGTAAAATTGTTCATAAATTTGACACCAGCAACAGTCACAAACATCAGTGAATGACACTAGATGTATTGCAACATTTACATTTAACCTTACTCATTGAACACGCCATGATGCATTCATCATTCAAATTTAATCTCATTCTGTTTTAAGTGATTCCACTGCTGAAATACCTACACTAACATATTCATTAACAGACACAATTTTCTAAATTAAAATCAGTGTTAGGACAGATGATGGTTATTTATGTAGTTATTTTATGGATCTGTTTACTGTATTTATCATAATGCTGACAATCTTCTGTTGGGCCACAAAATGTGTCCATTTTCTAGAGCATGTTTTATTTAGTTTACCCCGAGATGCATTAATTAACACGCATGTATTAACGTGTAGTTAAGATGGTATATTTAGTCAGAAATTCATATGACTCACGTCATACTGTAGATTAGTTCCTCATTAGTCTTGACTCATTAGTTCATAGTAAAGCATTAATTCAGGTATTAGTACATGATTATTCATGTGCTATTATTGCAAAGTGTATAATCTTTAATGTGAACTCTAAATGTGTATAGTTCCAAAGCGTAGAAAGCTACCCATCCAGGGACCATTTTTAGGCATCACATGTATGCCCCCAGATGTGAAGTTTGTTCCAATGCAAAATTATGCAGCATGTGCATATCCCTCATGGACATCTCAGAGCACACTGCAGTAAGTTCAAATGAATTAAAACATACCACTTTGGTGTGCAACATAGTTAACTAATTAACTAGTTTGAACATTGTTAACTAAACATAGTTACAAAACATGTTCATAATTAACAACTGAAGAGTTCAGATGCAAAAGCCTCTAAATGCCATTTGAAATTTTCTTCTTTAATGATGATTTTTATCAAACTTGTAAATTAAAGTTCAGTAATTTAACTTAAATAACAATTAATAGGTAATTATCATTGCCATTTAAGTGAAATCACTGAACTTAAATATACAAGCTTGATAAAAATGATCATTCTGGAAGAAAATTTCAAATGGCACTTAGAGGCTTTTGCATCTGAACTCTTCAACTGTCAAGTGTCAAGTGAAAGTCTAAAAACATGTCTTCTTTGTGTCTTCATATCTTAACATTTAACCTAAACAGTGGGGTTTTGAAATGCATAAATAGCATCAATAAATAAATAAATAGATATATAGATAACATTTGGCAGTGTGACTGGACTGTTTGATTCCGCTTTCTAAAGACTGTTTGGAAATTAGAATTTATTGTATTCACAGTAATTTCAGGTTATCTAACAGTTCTTTAATTGTATCTTTAACGGTCAAATTGATAAAATGTTTTGGACAATATTTGCCTGTAAATTTTTTTTATTCACTCGGCATTGGCAGGACTTGAAATCGCTCATTTGGGACCCTGCTTGTGAGCCTCTATTTCTGTTAGGATGCTGCCTTAGAAGGTAGCTGGCTATGTGGACAGCAGACAGCTCATTGTGTTTTGGAACAGAGCCTATATGTGCGCATCTTTTATACGTGTGTGCAGGAGGGTCGCAGGTGCAGCAAGCAGGATTTCACCCTCATCACTTCACATAGACAGGTGGATTGGAGAGCCAGGGGGCTTAGGAGACAGTCTGTTACAACAGTGACCCCCAAAGAGCCTACCGCACACACACATTAGACATTCACATAGATTGATGGAAACAGCAGTTATGCGGCTGGACAACAGTCTATAATACAATTTGTGACCATCGCTGAAGCTCTAAGGGTTTCGCCTGTCTGCTGAAATGTTCTTTTGAGGGTCACAGCGATAGACGAGACTAACAGATGGTCTTTCAGCCCACACTCAATAAGCAAAGTGACCACCAACAGGACCGGCTACAGAGAGGAGAATGAACGAGCGCCATTCAGTCCCAACCTACCACCCTAAACCACCGGTAACATCCATAGCCGAATCTTATGGAGAAAAAAATAAAATAAATAATAAATAAATAAATAACCATTGACTAATGTAATAATACAAATATACAAAAAAAATGCATAAAAACAACAACAAATCCCACATCTGAAATTGCAGGCGCATACGGCATTTTTTTTTTATTTATTTTTTTTTTATCTGATTTATTTATGAGCAGGGAGTGCATAGTTTCTGGCAGATAGGGTTGACCGGCAGCACAATCTGACCACTAAACCTGCTCCACATTACACAATGAAACCGAAACTGAAAAATATTGTATTTACAAAATGCCCTAGTAGGATTTTTTTTTTTTTTTTTTTTTTTTTGTAAAGGCACTGTGTTCATTTACACTGATAAATACTTAAGTTTGTATTTATTGCTATACCCCCCCCCCCCCCCCCCAAAAAAAAGAAAAAAAAAAATCAATATCATGTCCCCCCCCCTGACCCCCAATATCGTGCAGCCCTAACACATGTTGATGCTGTTTGTTCAGAGAATGTCACAGCGCAAACATAGGCTTCTCTCTGTAAATTGCTTTTATCCCTACACGTCTCATGGCTCCTCACACGTAACAGTATGTGAGCCTGTGTGTTTTGTAAGGCAGATCAAACAGAGTTTTTATGGAGAGGCATGAAAGCGCAATGGGCGGGTGTGTGTTTGAAGCGAGGTTGAGCAGTCTGCTGAACGGCTGCCAGCGCTCTATCAACAGTCCAGCACACTGCCAATCGGCCGAGGAGGCTCGGAAGAGTGCAGCATCTGTGCCGTCATTCATCTGTTTGTGTGTGACCTGAATGACTGTCAGGGTCTGACGGCACAACGCTTACACACCTTCTCTGTGTTTCTACATATGTGTACGTATGTGGGATGAGACAAGACAAGAGAGAAGTCTACATATATCTGTACCAGTAGTAGGATTCATTCATTTCTTGCTAAATGATTTATTCCATTTCATTTCATTGTATTATTGTTATTACATTTATATATAATAACAGTTTTTTTTTGCTCAGTTTTATAATTTATTACCATCACTAGCATTTTAATTTGATTAAAATATTTTTAATGATTTAATTACAATGATTTTATTAATCATATATATATATATATATATACAGTATATATATATATATATATATATATATATATATATATATATATATATATATATATATATATATATATATATATATATATATATATATATATATATACACACCAAAATGATGCTTTGGCAACATTGTGTGGAAAACAGTATCTATACCTATACCTATTATGAACCTAAAATCTATACCTATACGGCAACAACGTTGCTTTGCATTCAAGGCAGAGCAGAAGTGACAACTGACAAAAATCATCAGTTCTGGCCTGTCTCACCTCGGAGTGTCAGAGACAGCTTGATGCCGTTAACGTCTCTGTGAATGCAACACTGTATTAATTACACTTACCTTGCTGTTGTCTTGTTTTCTGACAGCTGTTCATTCAAATTCACACAGAAGGTAACATTGGGGAACAAAAAAAAAAAAAAAAAAAAAACTTTTTTGAGATTGTGATTCCAGTGTAAATTAATGTAAATAGAAACTGCCTGTGTGCCACATTATATGTAAATATGAAATGCTCTTTTTTGTGGTTTATATCTGTCAGTGCCACCTTCGCAGTATAAAGATGTATTTAGAGGCTTAAAAGTTCAGTTGAGTTTCAGGTTTAGGAAACACATACATACAACCACCACTCCTTACATTGTTTACAACTCGTCTCCTGATCGCAGTCATACTCCAGCCCGTTCTCATCCCAAGGCGTCATATACTGATGCTTTTTCCAATGTGTATACATCCAACGCACATGGCACCCTTTCGCGTCAATATGAGATGCAGATATATATGGGCCAGAAGGCGCCTCCAAGTGATCCAACCCTAACCTTACGCCAGACCTAAACCTACCCATACTCTGTGTGTGTGTTATATTGACGCTAAAGTGTGCCATGTGCGTTGGATACACATTGGCAAAAGCGTCAGTATATGACGCCTTGGGATGAGAATGTATTGCATACTCTGATGATGTAGATCTCTTGTTGAAAAAGGTCACGTGGAAAATGTAGGGTAGGGTGAAAAACTCTCTCATTTTCTCCTCTGACTTCGAAATTGTCGGACATCGTTATTTTACCCTTCATTTTTTCAAAGGGTGTTTGACGTAGTCTTTGCATGTTCGCTTAGTAAACACTTGGTTTCATCGTGATGACGTAATGTGTGGTGCATTTGTGATTAAAGAGTACATGAATGTTTATTTATTTTTAGAAAATGACCCATCGTTTCAACCCGGTCTCATCCCAAATCGTCATATAACTGACGTTTTGGGACGTCTTTTGACCATACGTCAATATTCGCCTTTTTAGGGCCCCCTTAAACGTCGGTAGATGAGGTTATGGGATCCTAACTCTACCCCATAACTAAACTTAACCCTAAACCTAACCCGTCACCTAACTGACGTTAAAGGTAAAGCGTCAGTTGTATGACGGCCCGGGATCGCCATCTACCGACGTTTAAGGGGGCCCTAAAAAGGCGGATATTGACGTATGGTCAAAATACGTCCCAAAACGTCAGTTATATGACGATTTGGGATGAGACTGTGTTAATCGTTTCGCTAAATAAGACCCTTATTACTCGACTGGGATTGTGTAGAGCAGGGGTTCCCAACCTTTTTTGTGCCAGGGACCGGCATATTCATAAAAAAAAATTCCAGGGACCAGTTGTCAATTTGAATACCTAAATTTTAAGATGCATCGTTTGGATTCGGAACATATCACTGTGCAAAACAGTAACAGGATATAATTTATTTGCATATAATGAACTAGGTGGCAACAAAGGCTCCTTGCATATTAATCTTTTTAAACTTTCAGAACGGCTAACCAATTTGGCTAGTGGTTTTCCAAAATTACTAGCCACGCAGCACTTTTACTATAGTAGCCACATTTTTGCTGTTGTAAAATATGATTAAAGTTGACAAAGGGGCTTTAAACGTGCTAAAATTTACTAACTCTGTTGTAAAGCTCCTTTTTTGAAAACATGTTGTCTATTAAGACATACAGTAAAATAGCTTCTTACATAAAATAAAATTGCTGCATAATTTTTTTTGTTTTGTTTTTTAACAGCAGTAAACACTGTAATACAGAGTAGATTAAGTATCTGCATTAGAAACAATGAGCAAAGAATAAATTATTTTTTCTAAGAAAAAATCCACAATTAAGGCAACAGGATTACAACTTCATATGGGCCTATATGACAGTTTTGGGGACTTTGAATTATTTGTTTTGCATCAGCATTTCCTCAAATCTCTAACTTAATAATTATCATCAACTGGAGATATGTCCATCTGAAATAAGTATAGGCCTACAGGTCGTTATTTTCCAGATTATTTCCACAGACGCATCTCCTGCTTTCTTTCATTGCATGATTCATTTTAAACATAAAATTAACTCTGGAAATATAGTTGTGATATGACGTGGCATAAGGGCAGCCCTGCTAGTAGTAACACAGTGTCCATAAATCATGAAGATTATTTTTTCTTTATATCGGCCACGCACACTCACGAACTGACTGAACGCTGTGTTGATGTGTGTGTGCATGCGACCAGTCGCGTGTGTGTCACACGCCCATGTTCTGGATTCCCCTGCTTTTAAAAAAGATCGCTATATTATCACATTAAGTTGATAATTAAACGTAGACGAAAACAGCCTTCAGTCCGACGGCCAGTCCGCGAGTTTAATCTTTTCTAATTGCAATTTGTTTGTTATATGTCCGATGTCTTTTGACATGGCTACAATTTTTCAACACGCCAAAGTGGCTAGTAGGAGTGACTGTGTTACGCTAGGGTGAAATCCACCCGCATTTGGCGGGTTGGCGGGTAATGTCAAGCCCTGCCTATATAGTAACAGTTTCAGAATACAATAGCAAACACACCGTGATTTGGATGTTTGGTGAAGTGCCGCTGCAGTTTTTTGACGGCTTCATTGCTTCATTGGAGAGTTTTTCACCACAAATTACACACAACGGATTTGACGCCACGGAATCGCCTGTTGTCGTGAATCCATGTATGAGGTATTTACGATTGAAGCTTGACTCTTTCTTTTTCTTTCTCTATATTTCAAGTTGGTCATCGCCTTTCCTTTTACCGGAACTGTCCCCAATGAAATTAGCCATTAAAGGCTGCTGAGTCCGCTCATCTCTCCGCATACTTCTGTCACTACGCTCAGTCTGTTTAGATATGACGCGTTGCTAAGCAATCGGGAGGCGCTCAAAGAATCACGTTTTAATATTTTTATTTATTTGTATTCATTTATTATTTGTGTTTTGGATTAAATAACATGACACGTTAAAAAGCATCTTAAAAAGACAAATATTATTATGAAAAAAAAAAATAAAATTCTGGAAATATTTTAAGGCCCGGTACTAACGTGTTCACGGACCAGCACCGGTCCGCGGACCGGGGGTTGGGAATCACTGGTGTAGAGCACTTTGAAGCTGCATTGAAATTACAATTTGGATCGTCAACCCGTTGGTTCCCATTGAAGTCCACTATATGAAAAAAAATCGTGGAATGTTTTCCTCAAAAACCTTCATTTCGTTTCGACTGAAGAAAGAAAGAAATGAACATCTTGGATGATGTGGGGCTGAGTAAATTATCAGGAAATTTAAGATCCCAACACGTCAAGCCAATGTTCGGTCGTCGGCCAACGTCAGGCCGTTGTTGAGTGTCAGCCAGCCTAGTGTTTGGGGGTGTTCTGCACCACTGGTACTAGCTGGACCCAGTTTGGTGTATTTTGGCAGATGAAGTGTGTTGTCGCCAGTAGTCCTTTTGGTGTGTTCAAGTGCAGCTTTTTGGCCCAGTATCTTTTTGGAGTGTCATTGTCTTTGAACGCACTATTCCAACACTTATGCTCAAACTCAATGCATGTCAGTGAGAATGTTACATAAACTACAAAATCATAGACACATCCAAGCAGCATATCTTTAAAACAGTCAAGTCACGCGCCACTTGTATCCTGAGACGAAACTGGCATGACAGGAGCATCAGCGGTGTGTGCAAGTACTCATCCGAGGAGACTCCCTCAGGGAAACGTCTCTTTTAGATCTCGCAGACATGCAGCTGGCTCAGAGACGGCGCTGCAGACAGGATCATTAAACCTCCCATTTCCTAATCTGTCCCTTCAACCCACCATTACACCATTCCTACGGTCCGCCGTCTCCTCGCACACACACATATGCGTTCCGTCTGCTCTATCTGTCATTATCGAGGAAGAACACGACCCCCCTGCAGCAGCACTAATGCAACGCGAGGCCAATTAGCAAAGCTTCCTGACCAATCAGCACGCGGTTCTTTTCCAGAGACTAATACGGCATGATTGATGAGGGCTTTTCTCTCGGGATATAACCTCGTATTACATGCACAATCCATGTGTGATGCAGAGGCTGGAGTGGGATGTTGCGCATAAGGATGCTTGCTCTCGAACGGCAAACTGCAGTCATAGCCTACACACAGACAGCCACTCCACAAGTGCTTAACCAACAGAGTCAAGCACGATTATTAGCAATTACTTCTCTTTGTGCGTGTGTGGATATCTAGGTTTTTTTTTTTTTCATATTCCTCTTTTTCACTTACAGAACAGCATGTCATCGGCACAAACCAATTTCATTAATTAAACAATGAATTTGTGCATTAATGAAATGCAAACAAAGAGCAGAGTTTAACATTCACAGTGCCATGAAAAGGAACAATATTGACTAGATCTCATTAAGGAAAAGGCCCATCCTCTGGTTTGCCGTCCCGCACAGTGCAATGCAATGTCAAGGTCACAGATTTGACTACCGAGGAACATGTATGCAGCAAAAATGTTTACTTGGAAGTTGTTTTGGATAGACCAATGCATAAATGTAAATATGAATCTCATCTCTATTTTGGATTGAGCTCATCAGAGGTAATCACTTGCCAACCTGCTGTCATTACACAGACAAAAATGCCACAATAACACTGTACATACTCAACAAGTATTCTTGTAAACACAGTCGGTTATGTCTTAAGTGTACAAACAATTGAGAACGAAATCAGATGTGTATCATAATATTGGATTTGTTCCTTATGTCTTAAAGTGATCTATATTTAGTTTATAAATTAATGGTTAGATGTTTGTACCTAAATACTACTGTAGCTAGACCTTTACTTTTAACTTTGTTATTTTGTCTTATCTATGCTTTTAGTTTGTGTATTTGTTTGTATTATATTAATTACTGTTCATTTGTGGTTAATATTCTTTAAATATTAAAAGTTAATTATTAATAAGTATTTGAGTAAAGTGAGTAAATTATATATATATATATATAAAGTATTAAAAATAATTTTTTGTGTGTGCTTTTTTCCAGGGTTGGAACTTTTAACATGTATTAAAATAGAAAATTTGTATGTGCAAAATGTAATTGTATTTCATATTAGTCAAGTCATAAACCAAGATCTACTATTTCTATTTGCTAATGCCAATCAGGTTATTCTAGAGAGCAAGATGAGTCATTGACACTTTTGGTCTGTTTTCCCAGGAGAATAAAATCTCTTTATGATTTATGATAATGTGTACATCTACTAAAGGTCAGCTTTTAGGAGTACACTCGCATTTAGATTGTTTGAAAGCCAATAGACATTGACTTAATTTGGGTTTCATGGGATCTTTATTTTTTCTAACCCATCTGGCCTCGATTATGCCAGCAGAAAAGATAATTTCTGAATCAGAGGTTTCTACATTTCGCTCTAACAAATTTATGGTCAAATTTGGAATAATTCAATCTGTTACAGAATTGAATTTGGTCATAGATCCTCAACTTAAATTTGCTAAACATCTAAAGAAAATCTCTAAAACAATACAAAGTAATGGTAACTGTTTTAAACTGATCAGAAATTTCATACCAAACCAGGCAGCCCTGCTGTACATGCATGGTATGGGTTTTTTCGCATATTTCATAGTGCATGACATTTTGGGCGCAAGCAGCTCCGTCTGCAATACAACACATTGGTTCACTTTACAATCAAACAACAAAAATTATGGATAAAAAGCCAATCTGTTACCATCACTGTTACATCCTCGAGAAATATAATATATTGAGCTTTAAAAGCTTCAGTAATTTATGTTTTTTTTAAATTAATTTTCAAGTGTATTAATAATTTAGCACCTGAGCCACTTAGTAAATTTATTCAAATACAAAACAGCAAAAGAGTTACCAGAAACAGCACGAATCACAACTGTACAATAACATACTGTAGGAAAAGCTTTGCACAGACAGCCTTTACTGTTAAGAGCTTTATAGACTCTTAACAGAATTCGTTACCATCTGACATTAAGGTCAAATCTGACTTGAAAAAGTTCACTTCCAGGATAAAGTTGTGGCTAACGGCAAACCAAAAGTGTAACCATTTTTAACTATTGTTATTTTTTTCTGGTTTTGTGTGTGTTTGAATAAATGTGAATGATTTCTATTTGTATGTGTCTTTTTATAATGTACTTAGAAATGCCCAACCAGGGACAGGAGTTGAAAATTAGCATTAGCTACAAACTCTATATGCTGCGCATCAGTTACAGGCTTTGTATTGTGACTATGTTTGACTGTATCTGGTCCCTGTTAAATAAAAAAATAAATATTTTTTTTTTTACTTCAGGTTATATTTAAAACGTGTACACGTCCTGAAGTTCACATCATAATGCTGATATATGAGGCGTTTCGATCTCTTAACTGCTGCCGGAGGTTGAGCCGTCTGACAAGGAGAAGCAGGGGTCTTTGCTTGATAAGACTCTCTGTGTGGCAGAGGTCAGTGTGAGATAAGAGTCAGTGTGTGTGTTAAAGGTCAGCGTGTGTTAAGGGCCTTAGTGTGGGCTGGTCTTGCCAAATCCACTCTTCTCTATCAACACACACACACACACACACACAACCCAAATCAAGCTCTTCTATCATTTCTGCTCCCTCTCATCTCTTCTCAGCACAGTGAACAAAAGGACAAAGAGAATGAGAGACAAACCAGGCTCTCTCTGTGCTCTCATAAAGGTCTCAGTGAGCTTTGATGGTGCAGTTTCGGTGGGGAAGGGAGGGTGCACTGAAATAAAAATTGAAGTATGAAAAAATAATAACAATTAAATAAATAACCCAACAACAACAACAAAAAAGCATTGCAATGTAAGTTTGAGGGTGGAGTAACCCTACTAGAAAGCTTTATGACTGTCAGTATTGTCCCTTTGATAGAGCTGGTCGATCGCTTTGGTCCGAAACTGCCTGTATATCTTCTGTCATCTATACACATAAAAATGAAAATACGACTGTGTTTCACACACAAACACACCCACTTACTCAGCTCTCTGTCTGAACAACATCATTAAACTGCTGTTTTTATATAGGCTATTATTTCAAGGAATCGGAAATATATGAAACAAAGGGGAGAATTTTAAAGTGATAGTTCACCCAAAAATTAAATGGGTCATAATTTACACACCCTCATTTTATTTAAAATTGATAATATTGGTTTCTTCCATGAAGGGGAAAAAAACAACAAAAAAACACAAGAACCATAAAAGAAGTTATCTATACACCAACTCACCATTCTATTCTATATTCTTGATGTATTTCAAAACTCTTTTTGCTGCCTTTGAGGTGGGATCTAGGTACGGTTGGGGACAGGTTTAAAAGTATTGGTACCGTACTCAACCGTATTTTCTGTCCTTGTTGTATTTCAAAACTCTTTATTTGCTGCCTTTGAGGTGGGATCTAGGTACAGTTGGGGACAGGTTTAGAAGTATTGGTACCGTACTCAACCGTACTTTCTGTCCTTGTTACATTTCAAAACTCTTTTGCTGCCTTTGAGGTGGGATCTAGGTACGGTTGGGGACAGGTTTAGTATTGGTACCGTACTCAACCGTACTTTCTGTCCTTGTTATATTTCAAAACTCTTTTGCTGCCTTTGAGGTGGGATCTAGGTACGGTTGGGGACAGGTTTAGTATTGGTACCGTACTCAACCGTACTTTCTGTCCTTGTTATATTTCAAAACTCTTTTGCTGCCTTTGAGGTGGGATCTAGGTACGGTTGGGGACAGGTTTAAAAGTATTGGTACCGTACTCAACCGTATTTTCTGTCCTTGTTGTATTTCAAAACTCTTTATTTGCTGCCTTTGAGGTGGGATCTAGGTACAGTTGGGGACAGGTTTAGAAGTATTGGTACCGTACTCAACCGTACTTTCTGTCCTTGTTATATTTCAAAACTCTTTTGCTGCCTTTGAGGTGGGATCTAGGTACGGTTGGGGACAGGTTTAGTATTGGTACCGTACTCAACCGCAATTTCTGTCCTTGTTATATTTCAAAACTCTTTTGCTGCCTTTGAGGTGGGATCTAGGTGCGTATGGGGACAGGTTTAGTATTGGTACCGTACTCAACCGTACTTTCTGTCCTTGTTATATTTCAAAACTCTTTTGCTGCCTTTGAGGTGAGATCTAGGTACGGTTGGGGACAGGTTTAGAAGTATTGGTACCGTACTCAACCGTACTTTCTGTCCTTGTTGTATTTCAAAACTCTTTTGATGCCTTTGAGATGGGATCTAGGTACGGTTGGGGACAGGTTTAGAAGAACTGGTACCGTACTCAACCGTACTTTCTGTCCTAGCGGAAGCTCAAACTTGCTGCATAACACATCATTGGTTCTCTCATGTCAAGAGTTTATGATTTAGCTTTCGTTCACCATAACTGATGTGTGCTTTGATTAATGTTTACATGTATTTAAAAGCCTAAATTAAAGTTTGGGATAACATAAGGGTGAGTAAATGATGACATTTTTTTTTTAATTTTGGGTAAAATAACCCTTTAAGGGTCAAGGGAAGGGTCAAACAGGGTAATTATATATTCGTAAATACGGGAAATAATTACAGCTGGTATTACATGCAGGTACGGTATTTATATTTTTTTTAATATTAGTACATTGCAAAAATGTTTATGTACACAAGTGGACTACAAAGTATATCAAATTATTATTTTAAATGTTAGTACATAGAAGTTGAAGACACTTAATATGAAGTAGGACCATGCGTTTTTATTTTTGTTATTAATTAATTAAATTAATTTATTTATTTTTTACATTGGTCACTATATTTTTTTGTTGAAGACTAGCTTACAAATTTGGGTTTGGAATGACATGAGGGTGGATAAATTATGGGTGAACTAGGATGACTAAAGAGTGTATTTCACACAGATAAACACAAAAAGTGCTTTAGAAATATAACTGAATTTAATCATACTGGCTAAATAACACAAAAGGCTAAAATATTTGTGGTGGTGGTTTACAAGACAAGGGCAAGCTTGGTCTGTCACAGTGGCACATTTGATCACAGAAATCTTAGTCCTCAGTCTCATAGTCTCGAGGGCCTAAAGGAGAGCTTGTTTGAAACAGGTTACACGTCTGCAGCCCCTGAGACCCAACGGTAAAAGCCTTTGTTTTTTTTTCTTTTTCTTTTTTTCAGAGTTGTAAATACAAGTTAATGGAAGGAAAAGCCTGTCGTGGGAGTTGTTTTACATGCTGTACACATTGCTTTCTCTATTATGTCTAATGCAGGTCAGCCTATCCGGTCTTGCCTTATGACCTTTTTTTTATTTATTTTTTTAGAAAGTATGAATTTTGCAAATGCAGAGGCCTTTTGGGCTCTGTTGAAGGAAGACAAGACATATCTAGGTTGCATTGACAAAACTGGTCATATAATTTTTTTTTTTAACAGAAGTAGGGGTTGTGATTAGATAGTTTCATCAAAGACATGCTGATTTAATGAGTAACCTGATGGAGAGAGCGAGAGGACTGAAATCTGCACCCACACACATATCCAAAAATAAAAGGCAAGAGAAGCTTTCATGTCTTCATGCATATTTGCTGCTCGAGGGGTCAAGTAGTTCATTAAACATCTTTCAATATGTCCCTTAACACCCGCACAGACATAATGATGGGACAGTTTATTGTGATATGTCACAAAGCATAGATCAATAGCTCAGTCATTTTAAAGGCAGTCTGTTTTGACTTGTTCCTATCACAACTTAAAATGCAGAACTATAATAAGCCATTTGTATGTTGATTAATTGCCTGAAAAGTGTAAATATAGCAACATTCGCTCAAACAGTGGTATGACTTTGGTTTAGAATATCTGTTTATCCAACCAACACAAAGGCAGAATGTTAAGGAAAACTTTTTTTTTTTTTTTTTTTTAAAAACAATCATTGCAAAATCCATAATCAAGCAATTCTTTTTGTTGCCACAATTTTTAAACTAACATCCATAAAATGTATATGTGATGATATAAGTACTTGTTCATTCCCATACAATGTTTACCTCCGTGTTGATTATTCAGCTAACAAAACATAAAATATGCCTTTCCCTTTCATCCATTTTCCCTTGCCTTCCCCTTTCATCATCTCGGCATGGTTGAAGGAACATCACCTGCAGCTCGACCTGGCTAAGACTGAGCTTTTCGTCCTCCCTGCCAATCCGTCTCTATAGCACGACTTCACTATCCACCTCACCCCATCAAGGTCGGTCAGAAATCTTGGCGTAATCTTTGATGACCAGCTGACCTTCTCAGACCATATTACAAAGACAGCTCGATCATGCAGGTTTGCAATGCACGACATCAGGAAGATCAGGCCTTTCCTAACTGAGCAGGAGACACAGCTTCTTGTGTTCCCTGGTTATTTCTAGGCTTGATTATTGCAATGCTCTTCTGGCAGGACTTCTATCACATGCAATTAAACCTCTACAAATGATCCAGAATGCTACTGCTCGTCTGGTCTTCAATGAGCCCAAAAGGGCCCATGTCACTCCTCTGTTCATCTCCCTGCACTGGCTACCACACGCTGCTTGTATCAAGTTCAAGGCGTTGACAATTGCTTAAAGATCGACAACTGGCTCAGCTTTCCCTCGGTCCTACGAGTCTACATCCCTACCAGAAGCCTACATTCGATCAATGAGCGACAGCTCATGGAACCATAACAAAGAGCCACAAAATCACTCTCCAGAACATTTTAGCTGATAAAAAAGTCAATTAAAACAAATGCCCCACCTCACCAAATGCCCGCAGCTGAGAAATAAATAATATTGAAAAATGATTTTTGAATATTCAGCCTTTAACGGTTACCAGCTGGAGTGCCCTTGAGAGACACCAGAGGGCATTCCACACCAGACGATGTTCATGTTTGACGAAAAAGCAAGAGGACTCCAAGGCACTCTCAAGTAGAAAAGTTAAAAAGCCTTTATTACTATGGCCTAATCAAATCAACCATCTAAAAAACTCCAACGCGTTTCGGCTACATGCCTTCTTCTGGGAGTTAAACAGATCTCAAACCAACAGAGTTGTTTTTTTATAAACCAGCAGTCCACCAATCAGAAATCTCTCAGAAATCTGTCAACAGAGGTGCTCAGGTAACATGTAAATGGTAAATGTTCACTCACAAACTACATTTCCCTTACATGTTCACTCACTGTCCGGACTCATCATCGCTCATTTCACTCACCTGTTTCTCATTATCTTGTTTAGTTTACAGCATAAATACCTGGTATTCACATTCACTTATTGCGAAGTCTTGCAGTTGTGTGTCTACATTTCTGAGCGTTTTCCCGTGTTTTTTTTTTTTTTTTTTTCCGGCTTTGGATTGTTCTTGGACTCTGATTATTGCTGCCTGCCCTGACCTCTGCCTGTTTCTTGGATTCCCTATGTGTATTCTCCATTGACCTGTCTGCTGATTTTTGACCCTATACTATACGACTATTCTTGAATAAAACTGCATTTGGATCTTCATTTTCATGTCAAGTCAAGTCAAGTCACATTTATTTATATAGCGCTTTTCACAATACAGATTGTATCAAAGCAGCTTCACACTGATAACATGAAAGTAGCACAACACACATCAACAACATTGCTAAACACTAAATAACCCCAATGTCTCAATAACCTCATGTCTCGGAGGAGTTTGTAACACAGCCAATGAATTAAACAAATAAAGAAAGAAAGATATACCCCACCTCTTGCTTTTGCAGCTAACAAATAAATAATTGAATGAACCAATAAATACATAATTTACAACTTAACAGCAGCAAAAAATAAAATAAATAAATAAAATAAAATAAAAATTAATAAAATAAAAAAATCAGCGAATGAATGAATGAATGAAAAAAAATGTTTGTATATATCCAGCAAATAAATAAATAACAGCAATCTCACTTTTTAAATTTTTAGCTGGAACGAACAAATGAACGAACAAACAAAATGAATGAATGAATGAATGACATTAAGGTACTCTAAATTCTGTTTAAAAACAGTTTACCATTTTTTAACTGTTGCAAAATGTCCCTCAATATCGGCACTGGAAAGTCCACCGATTCTGTGTGGGGCCTAGGCATGACCTATGATACTACTACACATCAAATGAACTCCTAGCCTCATTTTCCTTCACATCAAACTGAGCTATATCCCTTATCTCACAGACTACACAGTTACTCAGAGATGAACAACATTTCAATCTGGTTTTAGCTGGGTTGTGTATGTGAACAGCTGTTCAACCACCCTGCAGCAAATGGACCCTAAAGCCTGCACAACCCTTCTGGTCCTACACTCATCACATCAGTCCCCTCCTCTTCCCTCTCAGGGCAAAGTTCATATTGTGCTGCTGTCCTCTAAACACCACGTTGCCTCTCACACAGCCCGAAGAGAGCCTTGAGCAAACACACACCCCCATACTTGGAAATAGACTGTCTGTGTGCATGATGATAATCCCTACATGTGCTGCCATGTAAAGAATGTCGGTGGTGGTTTGGACTTGATGAGAGTGTAAAGGGGTCTACTAGAGAGAACAGAGGGTGATTGTACTCAAAATCTGAAATTATCACCACAACACATTTCAGTTCTGTCAGGACCATTATCGTCAAATATGACTGACAATCAGCATACAGTTTGGATTCATGGTTCGGTATGGTTCTGTTCTGGGCGAGAACTCCCCGGGCACCCATGCAGCCTAGCATGGATAAGAGCAGGGAGAGCCGTGATAACTGAAGTAAACCGAGTAAACAGAAAAGAACCAAAATGAATGTATGCAGATATAATTCATTCAAGATTTTAAAGTGCAACATAATTAGAGAATTTATTCTGATTCAAGGGGAATCAGAATGCCAAATCCTGACTGAGTGAGAGGAGGAGCTGGGGATGAGGAGGGTAATTAGAAACGCTCCAGAGAAACGCGATAGCTGCTGATAATACTGAAGGAGCTTATATTTGTGTACAGTGATAGGTGTTGTATTATAGGTAGACGTGGATCAGCTGAGAGTCCGCTGATGCGAGCTTGACTAACGAGACCTGCCAGAACTGATGCTACCCTTGATTTAGGAAGGTTAAATGCATTTGATCAGCTGGTGACCGGAATTGGCCGATTTTTCGTGATCGGCCATGATCAGCAACTGCAACATCCCACAACATCAGCACCACACGTGCACACAAAACAAGCATGTATAACCTTGTGAATTACGGCCGTTTCAGACAGCAAACGTGAGCAGCGCTTATACGCTGATTTCACGCAGCCGCCATTTTGAAATCGAAAGTGAGGCTCCGGTGGGAAGCATCCCGAAAGTACAGATAGACAACAGTGCAAATGTCTGGACTACCAACATGAAGCTGCTGCCGTGATTTAATGATGCTAATATCCAATATACGATATATATATATATATATAGTTCGTTCCTGCTTCTTTTTTATTTTCTGAATATATTTAAAAAAAAATAAATAAATTAAAAAAAAAAAATTTCTACACTCAATACACCATCGCATTCGCGACTCTCCTTTGATTTAAAGCGACACTTCCGGTTTTCTTCCCACCGGAGCCATTTCAAAATGTCGGCTGCGTGAAATCATTTCTGGTGTGGATGTAAATCAATGAGTGCATTCACACTGGGAGCAGGGGTGAAGCGCGGGTTTATTTTTGCTGCACTGCTCACAGCACGCTCAATTAAAATGAAAGCACACTTTGATGGAAAAAAAAAAAAAATATATATATATGATTTTACACAAAAGTGTCCAAAATGCACAGGATTTGCATGTCTGGTGTGATTTAACAAGAACTGGAGTATATGTCGAAATGAACACATTTTTTAGTTGGATATTGGATGTGAAAAGAAGGAGATGGTTCTTCCATAACACTGTACTTTAGATGTGTGTGAATTTCCCACACCAGAAGTGATTTATATAGTCCTATTCTATAGCGATTACTGTTCAAAGATGTTCTATGCAAAATGTAAAATGTTCTACTAAAGAAAAGAGAGAAAATAAATATTTGTATGTGCTGTAAAGAGTGAGAGACCTCGAACCCGGGTCTTATCCACTGCACCATCACCATGTTAAAGTATCTATTGATATTTTTATTTCTCTTTTATTTTAATAACTCCAGATTTAAATTCAAATAATACAGTATTAGTTTTCTGCTAATTTTAGGTTTTATTTTAGATTGTTTTTATTTCAGTTTTATTCTGTTTTGGGTATTTTAACAATTATTTCAATAGTTAGTTGCCAATATAAGATTTTCATATTGTTTCTCTTTTTTATTTTACTGATTTCTTAAAAAAGAAAGAAAAAAGTTTTAGTCAATAACATCAATGATTCTTTCATGTACTTTCCTGCTAAACAGACCAGCATTAATTTTCATGCTTGAGTGGAAGGATGGATTATGTCTCGGGCCAATGGGGCCAGTGCCGTGGGACCCCTGACTGCCAGGGGCACACAGCTAAAGACCCACAGTGGCCTGGCACCTAAAAACAAAGCACTGCAAGTGTAAAATTGATACAGGCAATCAGCACTTGAATGGATGACAATGACTCGAATGGATAGCACAATGTGAAATACATGAATACACATTGTTGTCACCTTCGTTTTAAATGCAGGTTGCGTTCTTTCTAATAAGTGTGATAATGTATTGCAGTTGCTACGTATTTTTTTTTAATCCAATTTCTTATTAATTACAAAAATGTTTTGTTCGGCGATTTCAACTTTCTGTTCCAACTTTAAAGCATTAGGAACATTGTACAGTAGACATTGATTATACAAACACTGACAAAAACAACAATAAATCAGACTATTGACCTTAGTCAGGTTAGATGCCATACTGAATTCAACACGGATGAAAATAAGGCTTACAGTCTTTAGAATGGCACACACTGTATAAACGATTTCGGAAAGACGTTTCATCATCTGCACAATTGGTACACTGTTAAACAACAGTACAACCCTTCGTTTTCATACCTGTCAAAGATTTAAGGTAATATATTGACTGTACTAATGCTTAAACACACTATATATGTTTGCATATACAATTATTTTGCATAAACATGCTAAGTTCACAAACTAGTTTCTCTGAAAAGCACTGCTACAGCAAGTCTACTTTGCAATGTGCGCAAAACAATTTTGTCCATCTCAGAAACTCAAAGAATTCTGAAAAACTTCTGTCCCTCAACTGACAATCCGTGCAACTATCACTTTGACATTTCAAAAGTTTCATAAATATAGCAAAAGTAACCCATAGGAATTGAGTGGTTTAATCACATTCATCAAGGCATATCAGATATGGTAAACGGAAGCTCAAATATGCTTTCGTGAAGTAAGAGAACCAATTTGTTTTCCCATGTGTTATGCAGCACGTTTGTTCTTACGCATTTCTTAAGTATGTACGGTTGAGCTTCTGTTTTAGGTTCACTGACCAAAATTTAAATGGCTAAAAAGACTAAATTCAAGAGCTATACTGGCATAGAGCATGTATACACCCAAAATTGGGTGAGAGAGAGGTACACAATATTCCCGCCATCAAAATCCATGACACATCATCCTCTGCATTTGACAACAACCAAGCTTCGTTTACACCTGGTATTAAAATGCGATCTGTATCCAGATAAGTTATCCGGATAATAAAAAACGCATGTTAATGCAAGGTGTAAACGCGTTGTGATCGGATCGTGATCGGATCTGCCTGACCACATCTGGAGGTAGTCTGGCTCGCATTGTGTCCGGATCTTTACTAGGTGTAAACGCAATCTGGTTGTTGAAACCACATATGCATATTTTACTCCTCCCAAAAATGCTAAAAAATAAACGAGTGAGAGCGTGTTATATAGGCTATATGTCATGTTATAGCCTAGTCAGATGCGACACGCGACACGCATCACCGCAGATGAGCAGCTGAGCGTCTATTCAACGTGCAAACATCGCAAATAAAAGTGAAAGTAAGTCACAGGCGCAGTTAACACATCTTCAAGTAAAGAAACGAAATTATCTTACCAGGCCTGTTGCCACTCTCTCTTATTGATGTCTCGGATTTGGAAATTAGCTGATGATCAATAAAATGCCGCTCAGATCTGTTTTTGGTGGCGTGCAATCCAATAAATCTGCATATAACGCAGGAGGTGAAGATCGGATTTATATCCGTTTTGCAAAAACACATTTATGTGGCCAGGTGTAAATGGAATCAGTACTTATTATCCGGATAACTTATCTGGATACAGATCGCATTTTAATACCAGGTGTAAACGGGGTCCTATTGTCACCATGGAAACACATACATTTCTTATTCTGCAACGATCCATTTCAAACACTCTGGTCACAATTAATTTTCCGCTTTCTTTTTCCATTTTTCCCCATCTGGGAGCTTCAAGAGCTTGCATCAGAGAAAAGGCCTGTGGCCCTTCCTATGCGTAGGAAGCTGTATCAGTGGAAGTGCATATAGGATTAGCTAGGTTCACAGGAGTGTTTCATTAACTGTGCATTAGTTTAAGAGGAGGGACTATTATGGTATAGAATGTTCAAAGGATTTAGCAGAAGTGGCTTTTCATCTTTGATAGGGAAGTAAATAACTTATTGATTCAAAAGAAAGGTGAAAGGACTAATACATTGATTGGCAGTGAGGTGAAGGTGGTCGACTAGAGCCAAGGGCTTTGAAATCAACCATTGTGTGTAATGACCAAATCATCTATAATAGGGATCAATGAAACATCTCATTGACTGTAAACAAAGGCATGTGCAGTTTTGTAAATAAACACAAAAATTCTGGTTGTACAATATAGAAATCCAATAAGGCAAATCCTGAAAAAAAAGAAAATCAGCGCTTAAGGCAGCACAAATTCAACAAAGGTATGTTTAGGTTGTAGACTTTAGTTCTACACATGGTCACTGTGTAATATACTATGAATCTTAATTTTTATTTTAAATTATTTATTTATTTATTTATTGTCCTGGTAAATTGATCAAAAGTACTGATAAATTTACACTGTTTATCATTATTGTTAGATTTGTCATAATGTTTTGACTAAAATATTAAGAATTATTCTCCATTCTTCTAAAGTTTTGGTCGTGTGTAAACTTCTAATGTGTTGGTCGACTAGTCTAAAATTAAGAAACCCATAGAAAACAGTTTAAAACAACAACAAATAGATGTGTACATTTAAGATAATTATTATTCCATGGCAATATCCAAATATGATACTAATGACTAACTGTGACTACTGTCCTCGCTTCTGAAATCAGACGCAGGCACGGGAGTGGAAGCGGCATTGAGCGGGATTCTTTATTACTGTCGATTTTCAGTGTCTTTTTAATGATAGGCCTTAAAGCATCTGTCAATCATACCCGCTTGCTATTTGGGAAATGAACCTCCACTTATTTTGCTGTTGCTTGATTTGAGGATTGCGTATGCACAGAAGCGTCACCAGGTTTTTACGTAGTTTAGAATAACAAATCGTACCAGTGTACTTTGAGGTCAAAATGCTTATGGGTTGGCAGGTCTGGAATCACATACTGTAGTTGAACAGCCAATCGCGTTCATTTGGAGAGCTGAGAGGACTGACATTATTGATCATGGACAGAGTGGAAGGAGCCAATGGGAAGGCAAGCTTCATGAATTGCCAGGATGGATCTGTGGAGTTTGCAATTGATCCCGAATTGGAATTGATTGAATTGTGGTTGCTTGAACAATAGTTTAACGGCCACATAATGATAGAGAGAGAGAGAGAGAGAGAGTAAGGTAATGTAGAAGAAAAACAGAGAGAAACAACCCCAGAGGAGCCAAAAAAGTGCAAGATGACTTAAACCATTAGCACAATTTTAGAGTTGTCATCTCTTCTGGCTGAACCATAGCTGAAATAGCCTCAATTTACAGACTCAAAATTGGTACAGTAAAACAGAAGACTCATTAGAACCAATGTGTGGTTTTTAAGCCAAAGTCATTATACTAGACTGAATCTTGTTGCAATCCCAGATTTGTAGCCCATTCACACTCAAGATTAACAACACTTTTAGAGTGTGCATACTTGTGAAACTGGTTTACTAATCGTCATGTGCACCACCTGAACAAGCAAGAAAAAGGCCAGAGAAATTATGAGAGATTGTAGCCACAGTAGGGGAGAAAATCTGTCTTTGTACACCTAGAACATCAGAAACGGTTTGAAACTGTGAGTCTTTAAGCTTCAGGTTTGTAGTATATACTCTGCATTAGACCTGTAGGAAAGTTGGTTTCAAAACATAGGAAATATCAGAGCTCTGGCTCCCGGCAGAGCAGACCGGTGGGACATACGACAGAAAGACACAACAAAGAGGAAAGGCAACTGAGAAGACTGCACATTCAACAACAGTGCGTCTGCATATTATGGTGTCTGTTGCGGACAAGAAAATGGCCTATTTGGAGAACATTTCTTGTGCACGGAGGCATCTGTTTCTCTGTAACTCTCTCGACTCATCTTACCTGATCTGCCAAACCGAGCAGAGAGAGAACATTCTGGCAGGTTGAGGTTAAATTGAGATGTGAGCCCTATTTAGAGAACGTTTTTGAGCGTTTATCGAACACACTGTGGCAGACATCTGTTTCTCTGTATATATCTGTTCACTGCACAAAGTCTCATGCCCACTTATTAAAAGCCGTCATCTGTTGTATTTCTGTAGCGTTTAGCACCCTCAGCGAAACGCAGCTTCTTGTAAATTGAACAACAAATGTGTTAATGTAGGTTTTTATTTTTATATTCTGTCATTTTGTTGTTTTTTATAATGCAAACCATGCCTATTAGAGGGTCTAACGATTGAAATCATCCCTATTTAAATGAGAATATTGACATTCTCACCACACCTTTTCTGCTGAACAATGTGTTTTCGATCAATGCCACGTTCTTATTTGCTATCAATAAATTGACTAGCATCTGTCTCAATGTGCAAATGAAGCATATTGGATCAGCTGTTGTTGTTGCTGTAAATCTACATCTCTTCCAGGGATAAGACTAGATTCATTTTGAAGGTGAGAATTACAATGGATTTGTGGATTTGCAGTTCCATGTCACTTCACCCCAGGTAAGTCAGAAACAGAGAGACCAGACAGCAGCATAATTAAATCAGGTTGACGCCTTAGCTGCAGCCTGCCGAATAGTGAGCAAAACCATGCTTCAGTTGTCCACTCAATATTTTCAATGTCAGATTTTGTTGTGAGATCGGCTCTGAGGGTGCTCAGCTGAATAACAGTTTTTTTTTTCTCTCTCTCCTTTTTAATTTGAGCTCTTTTGCTCATGATTCAACAGGTGCCAATTACTCCCATGTTGATACAACAGCATTTTTTTTTAACCCCAAAGATACAGGCGTCACCAAGGGAACATGTCATGTGAAGTCTACACTCTTTTCCCTGAGGGATTGCAACAGGCGGCCTATTGCCATGGGAACTGCAGAGGCATTTGAGAGAAGGTTACCCGTGATTGGTTCATTCATTTGCAAATGCTGTCAGTCTTATTAGTAGTGATTCCCTTCCTCAGCCTAGTATCACAGAAATCTGCCCCTTGGATCTTACCTCGGAGTAATATTTTTTTTAACCAATACAAGATGTCATTAAAACACTGGTTCAATACAGAAACAAAATCTCTTTTCACTTCAACCTCAAGTTATTTCAAACTTGCATGATCTCTTTCTTCTGCCGAATGCTCAATGGCGCCACCAGGGGGTGGCCAGGGCTGGCCATGGCCACCCCTGGCCGACTCCTGGCCACCCCATTGGCCACCCCAATGGCCAGTATTAATTTTTGTAGCATCAGTTATGCATTTTATAAATAAGTCAAAAATATTTTTAAGTAAAAGAAGGCGGGGAATTATGTGTGACGTATATTTACATTATTAAAGTATACGGAAACTCGTTTTCCCTCCTCTGCGGGTGTCAATCATTCTCCATTCATATTCAAACAGCACGCGCGCCTCTTGGATGCACGGTAAAACTCTCTCCAATATGATATATTCACATTATAAATGCATGATCTGTAGATAAAAGGCTGTATATTCGCATAAAATTAATTTATTTTCTTGGAGTTTGTTGCTGTTTGGACTCACTACCGTGTGCTTGTTACTGTTAGATCACACATATCACAAGGACTATGAATCGGCATCAAACGCACAATAACTGTGAAACAAAGGAACAAATCGCACTAGGATTTGTGTGCTCAACATTTCTTCAATTTGTGACATGATCTTTTAAATGCGCACTTATGCAGCGCAGTGCTGCTGCAAACTGTGACTCCATGTTGCTTTGAGCACATCATTCTGCACCCGCGATGCGCATACACGCTGTGTGCTCTCTGTTTTTCATGTTATCATGGGTTTGCGCACTGAAATATTATTAAAAGCCAATATATTATGTTATACCTAGCCTGCTCAATACATTTTAAATAACCATAATTTAATTGTATATTATTTATTTGTAGTGTAGGCTATATATGCACTTCTGAATTCTTGACATTAATATATAAATATAAAATTGTGACATGTATGATTGCCTGATTGAATTTTAAAAGAGAACTAATAGTAATTTGTTTTTATTAACATATTTAGATTTTATACAATTACTGTGCAGATTTTTTCAAGAATTACTTTTTGCTGCTGATGTATACACTCATTAAGTTTATTAAAAATTCATAATACATTTATGTAATATTTAAAGGTGTTAACTGTAATCTTACACTGCAAAATAATAACTTAAAAATGATTAAATTCATCACAATTATGTACATATCTGGAAATTTGCTGTGGGGCAAGGGCCCTTATATATATATATATCATATAATATATATCATTATATATAATATGATATATATTAGTAGGGCCCTACTAATATCATTAGTAACATTAAATATAACACAATAAACCAAAGTATATCAGTAGGAGTTTCCTTAAGTCTTTCTGATAGTTCTACAGGCTGGTTTACTACAACAGAATACAATTCTGAAATTATGGTTTATACTTTAGTTTTGGTGTGCCACCCCAAGATTTTAACTGGCCCCAGATCTGGCCACCCCTATGAAAAATTTCTGGAGGCGCCACTGCGAATGCTAGAAAGAAGATCATTTGTGAATATCTTGAATATTTTGTGGAACACAATTTTTGTGAAAGTGGATTTTTAAAGAATATCCTTTACATTATTTTTTAAATATAACTAAAATGAATGAGGACATGGGGTTCTTGGGTTTTAAAATGATAGAAAAACACTATAAAAGTCATTTGTGCAAGACACAGACTAAAATATTATACTGCAAATTTTAGCTTTCATTGGCACATTCATGATTGTTCATCAGAGCGGAAATGATGATTTGAGAATAAATTATTATTTTTCAGTCAAAAATGTCCAATCAATCTGATGATATAGTTCACAAAAACATCTGAATGATTAATTCCCTAAGCTGACTGATTCAGTTCTGGAGTTATTCAACTATTCAACACTTTTTGAAGCTTGATATCCCTGGGCTCATTTATTTAGATTATACTGAAGGAGTGATCAGGATATTCTTCAAAAGTTCCACTTTTGTGTTTGATGGGAAAAAGTAATACAGATTTGGAATTACATTTTCATTTGTGGGTGAACAGTCATTTAATTATAATAACAAATGCAGACCTTTATTGCGACCTTCCATGAACACGGAAATAAAAACCTGTCAGTGCCTCCAAACACAAACTATCACCCTTAATCAAAGAGAAACAATCCCTTTTCATAGGCTCTCTAAGTAGCAAAGATCGCTAAATCCAATTAGGTAACGATTAGCTTATTGACTGGTCATGGTGGAGATGAACCAAAGCTAGACCTGGGAGAGATGGGACCCCACACACAACAACAGGTGGGAAAGATCACAGGTGAATCTACACCAGGTCTTGGCGCAGAGACCTGTAATGAATTGAAGTAAATCAATTTGAAATGCTCTGACACTTATGACACAAACACACACACTCAAGCACACATGCATAGGATTGCCAACAGGAAGCAACACAGACTCAGCCTGCAGGGTCTCTGTTAGAGCCTGGAGAGGGACGATCGATGAAGCCACGTGCCGTGCAGATCAATCTGGATTAGAACACTGGCGGGAGGCATTGGGAGGCCCCCTCCCTGTTCTGTAGCAAGAGTATGTGGCCAGCAGGGGGCTCATAGAGGAGCCATCAGGAAGAATTATGGGTGTGAGATTGAACCATGGGTCTTGGATGAATATTGATAGGATTTGAAAGCAAATCAGAAAGAGTTTTAGGTTTTAAAAAGGATAAAATATTGAGCTTTAGCCACCCTTTGCAACAAACAAATCCATCCGTAGGAAAAATGTGTGGGTGGCATGTCCAAAATCATAGTAATTGTTTAGTAATGGTTAGTCACAATAGGTAGCTATTTTAGCTGGACTATTCAAAAATCAAAATGGTCATAATCATAATCATACATGGCTACTGTATGTATAAATTATATACTGGCTTAAACATAATAGAATAGCTTGGTTCCAGATTTTTAAAATTGGATATATGCCACGGTAAACAGCAGAATATGGTTCACACATTTCTACCGCCACACAGTATATAGATTTCTTCAACTTTGATCACTTTTAAATCTCAGGGGTTGACCTTTTTTAAGGTTTTATTTATTTTTTGTTAAATGAATGTCACATTGATTAAAACAAACACTTTTATCAAACCTTTATTTTATTACTACTTTTGTTGCAAATCAAACTGAAAATCCAACAAAAATATGAAGTTGTATGTTTCTTTGAAAAATCTGAATGAATGTTTTTAAATCAAATCTAAAAAGTTAAACAAATACTTTCAATATTTATAGTGTTAAAATAAATTTGTATGATGCCCCAAGAAAAAACAAATTTACATTTTTTTTTTTCAAAAATTACCGAACTTCTTACATTTTGTATGCATATGCCCTCCCAATTTGATCATCAATTCAAATAAACTAGTGAGATTGTGAAGTACGACTAAAGATCCACGGGGCCAAAAAGAAACACAGTCATACAGCTTAAGCGTACTTTGTACTTTTCAGACTGAGTGGGGAAACGAGGCTGCGATTGTGTGGAGAGATATGAATGGCAGGAGAGAGGTTTAAGTGGGACTTAAAGAAGCTAAAGATTGTAGACGTCCAACCCCAACACTTTCCTGAAAAGCAGCAGGAGGTGTACACTAGTTTGGTCACCTTGAGTGGGAGGAGGAGGAGGATGGTGGCTATCTAGGAGATTTCAGACTCACGCTGGGGCTCTGATAAACCAGTAAAGATGATGAGTGTTAAGAGACGCTCTGCTGGATGGAGACTCCTGTTCACCCTACTAATAGGCACATCTGCTAGCCTGCCAGTACGTCTAAGCATCACACTGATGCAGCTATGCCCACCTGCCAAGCCCTGCAGGGGGCCACACTGAGCCGACGGAGGCTGGCCTGCAGCACACTGGGGTGGGCGTCCAATCAAGCCTCAGGGTTGGGAGGAAGATCTTTTAGAAGACGAGGACTGAATAATAATTGAGCACTGTAACTTTTGAGAGCGTCTGAAAACTAAAGTCTCCAGAACTGATCTGGCAAACCAATCAGATCCTTCTGGGAGGTTGAGATGATGTGATGTGTTGTGAGGCCTTGAGGAGAGGCCTTACTGACTTAACAACTAAGATTTGAGAGAAACAAAGCATGATGTGCCAGTGGGGGAGGCAAATGTTAATTTATACCATCTATCACCACAACTAGAAATATACACCATCGAAATTTGTCTGTTTCCCTAACCTTTTTTTCTTCCTGGCTCTTTTCAAGTTTACTTTTCCTTTTCTTTCTCTTGTTCTTATCTCCTGCAGTGTTGTCAAAATGACCAGACCGCAGCACCGTGACCATTACACCCTGATACTCTCGTTAATTAACAAACCTGAAGATTTTGGCAAAACAAACAGAAAAGGGCCGTCGGCTTCACTGCAAGAATCTGAAATGCTTGTGATGGAGGAATACTGAAGCGAAGGAGGAATACTGAGAGAAGGTGTGAAAGAAATGCCAACTTGAAATCCCATAGCCGAGAATAAATGCTCATTACTACCACAAGTCAAATCAGCTACATATATATATATATATATATATATATATATATATATATGGTTCATGGTGAAAACATTATGTCACAAAGTAAGCGTATGTTAGCCATGATACAGCATTACCCGTAACGATGTAATAAAAGCTGAAAGCTGTCTGAAGCTGTTACCTGGGATTACTGATAGCCAGATGGCTTTGCCGCTGTAATTAATTAACACTGTGACTGCTGAGCAATCCTTCAGGGTCTAGAAGGACATCAGAAACCAGATTTTGTCTCAGACGACACCACCCACAGACCGTTCACGGAGCGCCTGATGCATATTGCATATACAATGCTGACTAAAATTACCTATCGGTTGGCTGCTACACAACTTCCCGGGAGTTGGTGTGTGCAGATTGTAATAATAAATTGTTACATGTATATACAGTAGCTTCATAGTGATGAAGCCAATCAGTAATATGGGGATGATTTGGCCAGGATGCCGGGATTACACCCCTACTCTTTTTCGAAAGACATCGTGGGATTTTTATTGACCACCGAGAGTCAGGACCTCAGTTTTAACGCATCAGCTGAAGGATGGTGCTCTTTGACAGTATAGTGTCCCCGTCAATTTACTGGGGTGTTAGGACACACACAGACCGCAGGGTGAGCACCACCTACTGGCCTCACTAACACCTCTTCCAACAGCAACCTGGTTTTCTCAGGAGGTCTCCCATCCAGGTACTAACCAGGCTCAGCCGTGCTTAGTTTCAGTGGGCAACCAGTCTTGGGCTACAGGGTGATATGGCAGCTGACAATTGTACAAGTCCGCAAAGGTATGACTAGGGAAGTCTCTCAAGGACAGTTGGCTGAATATCTGATGCATATGGCACACAAAATAAGATACACTTGGATAGTTTCAAAGTCGTCATCTGAATGGTTGGATCATCCATGTCTTCCGGGACACGCGTGTTGCTTTCTTTAACGGTCTGTCTGGAAACAAAGCTATTGTGACGCCAAAACCCCTTATGGAACAAGTAAGCTGCCGTGGGACAATGAGCATTTATTGTGCCATTGTTACAGTAAACTTGCATTCTTGAATGAATTGCATGCTGGTCTGCAATTGTGGGGACATCAACTTTACATTTGTATGCCCCAAAATATGACAAACACTGGACAAAATGAACTGTGTTTGGTTGCATTACATGTTGGTCAGGTGGCCTCTAGTTGGTCCTTTGCCTTGCTTCGCCGTCAGTAAGAAAAATAAATAAACGCAAGAGCTATACGAGGCAAGTCAACAAAACGATACAGCTGCTGCTAGTCCACATTGGAATTACTAGTTGTGCACATTTTTATTTTACTTATATTTTGATTGATATTTTTTACAAAGACTACATTTAAATTACTGATCAAATTACTGTTAAATTACTTTTTCCATGTCTGTGGAATGTCCACTTGTAAGACCAGCAAGGTGAGGGTGAGTATTTCGAATTGACTTTACTTGCTACTGTATTTTGCCACCTGTCATGTACAGATATTTTTCATTCACAAGAGTCACATTTAAACACACACAATAACTTGGTTGGTCAATACCTTGACATTGGCTGACTTATGTTAACTAACTAAAAATAACAAAGACAGACAACCAGAAATTCATTGTCACATGAAAGCATCCTATTACCTAAAAACATTTAATTCTAAACATTACACAGTGGATTCAAAATAGGGGCTCTTTGAAAGATTACTTTTATCCACACTTTTCTAGTCCAGTATCCTATCAACACCTACACTCCTATCCAATAGCAATATTGTTTAACAAACAGAAGAGAACGACTGAGATGCATTAAAGGGCCCAAAGCGAAACGAGTACTCATTATTATCGTTTGCCACCTTGCAATCAAAATGAAATGCACAAATTAAGCTGTCACTGCAAAACCATTTAGAACGGATGACCAAGAGACGTGGACCCTTCATGTCCCCTGATGGAAAACAGCAACAACATGTTCTGCCGAGAAGGTAATTGTTCTAATAATTACACAATGCCCGTGATAAATTAACTAAAAATCCAGTGTTTTTGCCAAACATTGCAACTAATTGGTTACAGAGTCTGTTAAAGAATAATGATTAATGGAGTTCATAATGTGTAGGCTTGTGATGGGGTAAGTCCTACACTTTCCTGGAGACACAATCTGACAACACCACAGACACTGCCAAATCAATCAGACCCAGTGAGCAGCACTGATACCACAGGGTCTTGTCTTCTGTTCTTCTAAGTCCCGATCGAACTCTAGGGGCATTATGAGTGGATCTCCATGTGTGTGGTATGTCAACCCCCACCACAACACACACCCCACAACCCCACAAAGAAAGCGAGCTTTGTATTCACAAGGTCACATTTAAACTGCTCCTTTTCATTTCGGAGGCACAGTGATTGTTTGTGTCTGATAAAATCTCACCTCTTCCTCATCAGAATCTGCAAAGCGCTGCCTGATGGTTCCTTTCTATTCCCTATCACACAGTCTCTGCATTTTTATATTCGTATTTATATGTCGAGTCTAAGGAAGGGGTTGGTCCATTTTCCATGGGAGGATGTCAGTTCTGTGAGTGTATTGTGATGATCAGGGAGATGATTAGTCATGTTAATATATTTAAGCAGCCCGTTCTGGGATTGCAGAGACTATCTCAGAAAGAGAGGAAGTCGAATACAATGCGGTCCGCTGTCACAGCGTAATTGGCTACAAATGAAAACTTTAAAATTCAATAAGAAGGCATTACCCATGAATCCATGCTTCAAGACAAAGCAAATAAGACTTGAATCTGACGGCAAAAAAAAAGGAGTCTGGGGGGAAATTTTCTTCAGGTACAGGAAACCAAATTAACAAGTGGCAAAGTTAAGTGGTGAAATAGTGTCCCGTGATGCAAACAAATCTACTGCTTTTGAATACTAAAAACCACAATCTAATCTAGCACTAATTTCAACAACAGCTATTGCTTGAGTTCAGCATGTACCTTTCTGAAGGCCAGGAAAGAGTGCCCGGATCCCTTTTGTGTTGCGCCCGCAGAAAGCAAGTGGAGGAATATTAAATAAACTGGTTAGAAATTCTTCATTGTTAAACAATATTGCAAGTGGCAAGGACAATGATTAACAAATAACAGAAGACTGTGTTTCATCCGTTGGCCAGAAGCCTCTGATTGGGAGGTTAACTCAAGCACAATAAACATGAGCAGGGGGATCAGGTTAATAGATGCTACACAGGAAACAACTCTCTATTTTTCAAGCACACAAACACATAAAACACAACAAAATATACTCCATAAGGAGCAGGGTATTGAATTCTGTGACATACTGTATCCACAGGGGTAGAGATTCAATGGCAACTTACGGAACGGAATATCACCGAAAGGGTCATCGAAATCATCCACATCATCTTCGAGGTATGCTTCAGTGGCATTATGGGAAAAAATAAGACAATGGAGACAACAGAAAGATGAATGTAAAAGAAAAAGCATAAACACACAGAGATGCATTAAAGCACAGAGATGGAGACCACTACCCAGCTAAATTATATTCTATAGCTGCAGTTCATGTTTTAAACAAGTTCATTTCTCACAAATGTGCAGGATGTGACTATACGCCACAGGCCTGCATGTTGTTGAGCTCTCCTGTGGTCTCACCTCAGTGAAAAGATTAGAATGATTTCAGCAGCAATGACTGAATCTGACAACTTTCTCTCCCTTTGTAATTTGCATCTGCCGTGGAGCCACACTCGCTTTGTGCCTCATATTTATTATAGGAGCGGCAAGGCTTTGTTGCATCTTACTATTAGTTGTGTTATTTCCAGCAGATGAGAACATTACTCAAGGCACATCTTGTTATGCAGGCGAGACCCTGCTGAAGCAGTGTTGTAAATGGAGTTGAGAGTTTGAGGAGGTCTGCGCTTTTACCGTAAAATTCATGCAGACCAGAGTTTCCGCTACAAAAAAATGGCGTTGGTCAAAGGGACCAGCAGAGTTTATTTTACAGACATTTTGATGATATGCCGGTCAAATATCGCCTCTTAATTAGTCAAGTTGAGGTAAACTTGAGGCAGACCATGTAACCTAAAAATTGATTTTATCAGGCCGTATATAGAATGCAACATGTTTATTAGCCTAACTATCAAATAGACAGGAAAAAAAAAGAAACATGAACATCCGATTGGCGTCAATCAACGGCAATTGTTTATTGTTTTTTTTTTTTTACTATTGTTTCACATTCATAGTTTAACAAACCAATCCCCCTTCCCCACTTGCAATATCTGAATAATAGCCTATTGTTTTTACTTAAGCAAACTTAATTATACACTCTCAGTAAAACATGATATCATGACTTTTGTGTATACATACACGCCACTTTCAAGTCAAGTGGCGTGTTGTCTATACGCATTTTGAGCTATCCACGTGTATGTTATAAATTTCATTTCAGCACTGTTGTACTGTAAATCTGCTCTGTATGCTGTTGGTTGCACTTTGCACGTTAAAAAATAAACCCTATGACAAAAAAAAAAATAATAATAAAAAAAATAAAAATGTTTGTATTTTTAACAGATATGCTTCAATTTTATTCTTATTTAATGCCAATTCAATATTAGAATCTTATCAGTTAACGGTTAATAATCGATTAACGAGCTGTGGTTGTTGGTCGGGAAAATTAACCGAAATGAACATCCGGATACATTTCGTTGAAATCACATATGAGGACTTTGCAGGCTGTGGAGAAAAGCAATCCTCCATAGCCACGGAGTGCCGAGGGCAGCAAGTCGTATAGGCTTACAGCATTGAGGAGCTTGTAAAATATGACCTCAGATATGCTTGTAAAATGGCAAATGATCCTTCTGATCGGTCTGTGTAATTTTGCTTTATACATTTTAGGCTTATTCTCAAATTCAGATTGTGTTAGGGGGCGGGATTATTAGGCCATTTTAATCTGACAATTTGACCGGAGAGATTTAATTTGGTCAGACATTTCATTTTTCCCCCTGCCAATGTCCGGTAATTACACTGAAGCTAAAGCTAATAATTGAACCCAAACCATTCTTGTATCAGCCTCACTATTAAAAGCAGTCAACGACATTGGCAGTGATGGAGAAGCTACTTTTAATGTGTTACCTATTTCAGAAAAAAAAAAAAAAAAAAAAAAAATATATATATATATATATATATATATATATATATATATATATATATATATAACAATGTCCCAAATCCATTGTGCATTTAACTACCTTGCTACTCAAAAGCTTCAGGATCTGTTGTTGCAAATTCAAAAGATGTGTTTAAGCTTCTGTTACTATTTTGAAAATATCACGTTCCAAGTGAGTGGGTGTTCAATCTTCAGCTGGCTAGCCAAAGCAGACACTTTCAAAACGTATGACCAGCCACGATCCAATGGAAGGTCAGCTACCTGCCACCCCATTGAAACTACTGATTGAAAACAGATATACCAATTTGGAAGCCACAGGCCTCGTGTGTTTTCTATTTTGTATTTTATTTTATTTTTTTATTATTATTTATTTATTTATTTTTTAGGCTCATTAAATTCAGTAAAACTGCCCACTGGCAGCTCCATCCAGGCAGCCACTATTTACGAGTTTAACGTGATTCCTACCACTGAAATACATTACAACTGTGTATATGTATTATTATGGACTTTTTATTTTATATGATTGATGTTGTACGGAGAACTAAATCGGTAAATGACAGTGATCCCAACTTGGGTCTGCTGTGGGATTCAGAGTAACCGGCCACTGCTGTGATTGGCTGGCATGCTTGCATATGAAATAGCTACATATTACATGTTGAATATTTTAACTATAGCTATTATACATTTTTACTGTAACAGCTATCGAGATTAACAAATGGTGAGAAGTTTTTTTTTTTTTTTTTTAAAGTAAGTTGAATCCCATCACATAAAATGTTGCCGTGATGAGCATTGAGCAAGCAGATGACAGTCTGTTGATTGTGAGAATGAAGATCTTATCATTGCAACACAGATTCTGCACTCTCTCTAATGTTTTCACCAATTCAAACACGATGATGTACATACAATAAGAGCCTTGTTGTGCTGTGTAAAGTGCATCATTGATTTCATAATGAGTTATCCAGATAAACTCGCGCTGTGTGGAAAGATTGTTCTTTAATCGCTTTCTGTATAATTTGTTCACAATTTAAATAAGATTATTTTCATCCTACTAAATGAAACGATGTGAAGTTGATATTTTAGTCACTGGCTTGACTTGAACAATTAGGCCACACATCAGAAATTGTTACTTGGTAGCTCGATCATTTATTTTCGGACGTTCATAGAGGCCAGCCCTGTATTGGCCCTAGTCGAGGAAACAGTCGTCGGTGAAATGTTTGGACCATACAAAACTTTGGGAAAAGAGAAAAGAGAAAAGCTCCAGAGAAAATAAAATTAACCCATTGTTTCTTCAAAGGTTCAGATTACTGCCATGCTCAACTGCCATGCTTCGCTCGTTTGCAAGCCATGATAACTCTCGAGGAAAAACTCAAATAGTGCGTTCCTAGCTCATTTTCTCATGGATGAGCCAAATTCTCTGGGCAGGCAAAGCACAGAAAGGGAATGTTACCTTTCCTCCGTATGACTTCATACAGAGGAGACTCAAGATCAGCTCGTCTGAGCTTACATTTTCTCAAAGGTGGAGAAAGATAGACCGATTAAAATTTCTAGCCACTGGGGGGACCATATAGAGGCTAGGGGAACTCAAATCCCCAGAAAGTGAAAATTTCATGTCAGGGGACCTTTAAAGGGGGAGGAGACCAGACAGCCTCCCTCACAAGAAACAATTAGAACATCCCTACCTCGATTCATCCATGTCATTCCCACAGAACAATAGATCACTTTACAGTAGGTAAAGACTGAAGAAATAGGACCAAAAACAAAGATCTTCGGAAAAATTATACCGTTATCAGGGTGTTTATATCCAGCATACATGCCCAATTCAGTGCACATATCCATCTTATCTTCACTATTACCCCACTACTAATAATCATTTTAATTAATATAGCACTTTTCATTGCATTAAGCAATCTCAGAGTGCTGAACAGAGACGAGAAATAGATAAGAGTACTTAAAAGGGGATAAAACATTATGATTATGGCTGCAAATAGGCTGATTCCATCAAGGCAAATCCTTTACTAGGGCTGTGGAAGCACTAGGGTAGTTTTAAAATAGAGCTGTATATCGTCAGCATAGCTGTGAAACATTATCCCTCTTTTGTTTACGATCTCAATTAAGGAAAGAGTATAGATGGAGGAACAGAGTGGGGCGAAGAACTGACCCCTGTGGGACACCATTGGTAATGTTAAGATATTTGATCTGGCATTCATCAGGCCAAGTGTGACCAGTTATAAGTGGAGAGAGATGCATGAAGAACAAGAAGATTATCCAAATCCATCAACCTCACTGGCATCTATTGCAGATAGATGTATAGATTTACAAATGACTTACAAAAGAAAATGAAATCAGCTACAGTTAGGCCCAAAGTATTCTTTGTTTTTGTTTTTTTATGCATACGTTGGGTTATGCATACATTTTGAGTGATGGTGATTTCTTCATCAGCACAGTACTGTATGTGCGTACTGTACAGCCTGATTTTTCTAACCACACATGCAATGTACACAATTTTGCTTTGCACTGACTGGCAGCTTACAGTGGAAGCCATGGCGAAGGGATAATAGGCCTCAATAGCTTTAGCAGGGGAATATTAGGAAAAATATACATCAAATCGCCTCTTGCATCACCAAAGAATGGCTATGATACACACTTAACCTACTGACCTGGCAAAAACATAAATAAAAACAGCACTACTGGATACTTTCACTGAATTGCCCATTAAGCAAATGTGTAAATGAAGGTTGTAGGAGAAAAAACAAACAAAAAAAAACATACTCAAGAGACACTGCAGTGAGGGGATATCAAGTGGCCAAATCCATATGCAATCCATTGTCCTTTCTCTCCATCTGATTTTTTTCAGACTTCATTAAGCGGTAAACTCTGGCTTGCTAAATGAGCCTGCCTGCATCAGCACTGTGCTGAGCAGAGTATGATAAGTCATTATTGGCGAGTAAGTTCTCAATTAGCTGTGTGTTGTTGTAGTCAGCATGTTTTGAAAAAAAAAAAAAATGTTGGGTAATATTTTACTACTCTTATGGCTCCCGTGGAGACACCCATAAGGGGCTGCAAAGCAAATCATAGTACAGGATGCATACGCTTTCAGGATCTGTATAGCTTTGAAAGTAATAATTGGAATTTTTAATGGGTGTTGAATATGCTGAGATGGAGAGTGCAGTGGCTACCTGGAGGATAGAGTCCCATTCACCCAGTGTTGTTGTCATCGTGGGCAACATTGACAAAGATGAACTAATATTGGCATGACACTGATAAGTGTTAGGAAGTAATTAACAGCAGTGATGCTAGTAAAACCTTTTTTCAGTAGTGAGAAAGCTGCTTTCCAAAATAGTGTAGATTTTATATCAATAAGCTTGCAGAGGGTAGGGAAACCCAATTCTTTTGTAAGCTAAACCCCTTAGAATAAAAGCATTTCCTTGATGTACCCATTGAGATTTTAAGTCATATTTTCAATGATTTATCAACAAACACTTACGGTTCCCTGGTGTTGGTTAATGGTAAAAATGACATGCAATATTCTTTTTTTTTAAGAACATGTTTTATTTTGAACACAAACCCCCTACCTCAACAAACCATCAGGGAAACCCTGGCCTTGAAAACAACAAACTACATTGCTGTATTTTGAGAAAATGTAAACTGATGCAATGATCAAATGCTCTCTTTTTAAAGGGTTAGTTCACCCAAAAATGAAAATTAAGTCATTAATTACTCACCCCCATGCTGTACCAACCCCGTAAGACCTTCGTTCGTCTTCGGAACACAAATGAAGATATTTTTGATTAAATTTGAGAGCTGTATAACTACCACATTGGCTCCTAAGGGACTGCCTCTTGACGGCCCAGAAAGTCAATGAAGAAAATGTTTAAATATCCCAAGTGACTACCGTGGCTCAACTATATGTTTATCAAGCGACGAGAATACTTTTTGTGCGAAAAAACAAACAAAAATAACGAGTTTTTTCGACTATTCCTTTTCTTCCTTGTGGGCCAGAAACGAGACTTCCTTAGATTTCCACGACGCATGCGCGAGAACTGAACTGAAGTAGTGTAAGGAGATCGCAATTCTCGCGCATGCGTCGTGGAAATCTAAGGAAGTCTCGTTTCTGGCCTACAAGGAAGAAAAGGAATAGTCGAATAAATCGTTATTTTTGTTTGTTTTTTCGCACAAACACTTTATTTGTGTTCCGAAGACGAACGAAGGTCTTACGGGGTTGGTACAGCATGGGGGTGAGTAATTAATGACTTAATTTTCATTTTTGGGTGAACTAACCCTTTAAGGTGTGCATGGTTTCGCTTACTTTTAGTGAATCCGTTCTTTCAGGCAGCTCAGGTACAGAACCAGTTTGATTCATAAAGTGTTAATCAAATCACTTTCATGGTCACTTTAATATAGAAAGTGTGTATTTAAAGAGTTTAATGATATGTAAAAATACAATTGCATCCACTCCCCCACAGAGATTAAAAGAGGCACACTGCTTTTGTCTCTGTGGAAATGTTGTCTTTTCTATTCTATTTCTCCACCCCCATGCTGCCGTCAACATGGCCATGACCTTGACGAGCACAAGCTCCTGGGTTCACAAACCGACGCAATTTGCACATTTATTAGAAAGAGGACAGTGAAAGGATGAAGGTGAGGGTGAGGGTGAGGGTGCGGCCCACTGCTCCGGTAGAGGACACGGATGAATGAGAGCCCTGCTCTCACTCCGCACAACACCATGACTTAGAGAAGAAATCATAACAGAATGCTCTCTCCTCACCACCGTAACAACCACAGCATGAGGTAAAATCCCTCTGGAAATGCAGTATTTTTCGACTTCAACTTGATATGTTCATTTCATGCCTCAGCCTTATTTGCATTAATAGTGCTTAATTAATCATCTGCCATAAAAGTAAAGTTTTAAAGTGGAATATGGTTGCTGCCCAATGTGCCATGCAGCGCAGACTGACCTAGAGAAGAAACAAGAGTAGGATTTTTCTAAGATAGCAATCATGATAAGTGTGTTTATTAATTATTAGTCTTTCAGGTTTACTTGAGCTTAAACGGATACATAGACACAAAATGATGTCAAAATACCCATCTATATACAGTATATTACCCGTCTATATGTATTTTCTCGGTTATGTCATAAGTGAGCAGTATATTCCGTCCGTCCATTCAGTCTTAAAGTGACAACAGCCTGGTATTCCTGCTGTTGTCTGCCATTAATGTTAATAAAAATAAAAATTAAAAAAAACAAAACATAAAAAACATCATCATCATCAAGACAGTGAGGAGCGCAGTCAGGAGGATTATTTCTTAATATTAAGAAAGAGTTATGCACCAATTAACATTAGTTTTGAGTACGTTTTCAATTTGAATGAAAATTGATTTAGTTGTAGCCTAGTTGACAAGAGAAAGACTTTGTTGCTAAACTGTCAGACAACATCGTCTCTGTTTTTGGCACATATTCTGTGTGCCATTCCACCAATAGAGAAGGAAAACATACATAAAATTCCTTGGTTATGGTATGCTCCCTGGTTATGGAATAAGCTGCAGAGTATAATAATGATAAAAAAAAAAAAACTTTACTAAACTTTAAACGTTTTTAAAAATCTTTTTATTTTTTACCAATTTAAAGGAAAGGTGTGCATGTTTTGTAAAGTAACTTTTGTTGTCAATTTATGAATGCTGGGTAAAATTGTATTGTATTATATGTGAAACTTTTATGTGCTGCCATTTTGGCCAGGACTCCATGGAAGATGAGATTTTTATCTCAGTGGGACTATCCTGGTAAAATAAAGGATAAATAAATAAAAGCTACCTAGAAAATGCAAGAATTGTGACTAATTTTATATCCTCTTGACATTGCAATGACGGTTTTTAATAATGTTTTGTCTTTCAAAAAGGTTTATCCCTCCTTTCAATTACTGGTGTTTGTTCTGCTAACAATATGATGTTCAAATAATCAATAATCTCTTTTCTTCTTGTGTGTGCCTTTGGTTAGCTCGGTACAAAATGACCAGACAGTTGTTCCAGACATCATTTAGAGAGGAACTGCACATTTATAAAGACAGAGGTTTGTAATAACAGCTAGCCTAGCCCAGAGAGATCCTCTGGCGTGTCTCTGGAGAGGAGGCCAGTCTGGAGATCGATGCCATCAGGAGGTAAAGTAATGGAGAAAAGAGAAGAAGGATGCCACACCCAGCAGTCCCTCCCCAGTCATCCGATTCTTTATGAAGTGACTGAGAAATGAAAATGGCAGCCAGGATCAATAATCCCCTTCACTGAATTATTGCAACTCAAGCCAACACATTAAAAAAGTGCACTTTAAAGTGTTTAATATCTTCAGCCCTACAGGCTCAAATCCTGGCTTTCTCTCGCTTCTTTCTTCCAATCTTTATTGAGTCAGAAACAGTTGTATTTATTTCTGAATTTGTCCTGTTCACTGTTAATTCTCTTTAATAGAGAACGCTCGCTGACTCTGACGAGAGGAGATTTTGTCTCTCTTCCAATTCAGCTTTCACTGCAACCCTGAGGAAATAAGGTGCCCTTCCCCCCAAAAAGCAATCCTTAGAAGGCAGAGAATTCTACAAGTTTCATCCAAACATACAGGGCTTTGTACCATTTAACAGTGAGCTGGGCTTTCTCACATGGGGGTGGGAATAAATGCCTTAAACAAAAGTGAAAAGTCCTTGGTGTTTAAATGAGTATAAACTGCAAAGCTAAGAGTAAACCACCATGGGGCTGTCAGAGCTGCTCTGTCACACAATTCATCATGGGGTACTAATTCTCTAACAACATTACAGTCCTTCGCACTATACATTGTCACCAGCAAACTCAATCAACTTATTTAGACCCAAACACGAATCGCATTGCAATCGAGACCCTGGGGGCCTGCCTTTACTCCTGTATGCCGCTCTGTTACACTCACTGATTCTGGATTGACGACACTGGCCAAAATAAGGGAAGAAAAAAAAAAGAAATACAGCGAATATTATTATGTCAATGCTGCAGATAAACTAAACACAATAAGAGTACTTGGACACACTCCCTGTTGATTGTGTTTGCACTCAGGAAAGACGCAACCTGAAATCAATATAAATCCTGTTCATTTTAATGTCTTTAGTTTTGTGGTATTCTTAAAAAGAAGTGACTTTATAAATAACCAATTGTATTAAATGCTCTGTTCCAAACTCTGAGGATTTTAAGGCATTATTTCTATCTGATTATTAGGCAGAAGAAGAAAAAAAAATCAATAGGCAAATAAAACATCTTGAATTAGCCAAAATTTAAGATACCAAATCAATCCCAGAATCCATTGAGCCTAGTAAAATGGCAACTATTCATATTCAGTGGGGTGTTATCAAATAAATAAATAAATAAATACATAAATACATAAATAAATAATAAAATTACTTTCAAGTCTGAGAAAAGAACATCAGGTGTTTGAGAGACCACGGACAATGCTAAATCACCATCTTTTGTCAAAAATCAAAGCTGCGAATTAACACTGATGACTTCCATTACAACAGCGAATTAGAGCACATTGTAGACATCAACTGTTCTACAAAATAATCAGCCCGGCAGTTGAACACTGCACTCCCACAATCAAACTTTTGTTTCTAGTACCGTGATCATTTCTGACAAATAAATGAAAGGTACAGAAAGAGAAAGCGTAAGAAAGCAATGCACTGGTGTTTTTCTATCTTTTTTTTTTTTTTAAATCCAAGCATTGTTACAATACAAGTCTTTATACAATGTGTCATTCACAATCATTTCTGGCTGCATTGATGTAGGTCCAGCAGAGACCACACACTGTTTGGTTAGCGATGGAAATTGTAGTTTTTGGGGATGGCAAAAGTAAATTGGCCCTGATGCAGGCCCTAAGTGCCTTAAAAATCACTATTGTTTTGGTATCATTAAGTAGGAGCAGTGATATTGTGTATGTATGTGTTCATTTCTATTTTTAAGATAGATAGAGAGTAGGGGTGTAACGGTACATGTATTCGTATTGAACCGTTTCGGTTCGAGGCTTCCGGTTCGGTACGCATACAAACCGAACGATTGCTTGGACCATTTTTCCTGCCGGCAAAATTCGTGCTGACGCGGCCAACACAACGTTGCGCAACATCAAATGGCAAGCGTAATGAAAGCAGAACGAAACTGCGCTGCTACTCGTTATGTGCTTCACGGATCGTTTATCAGTTCGGACCAGCAACATCTGTGCAGCGCGAGCCGATCTCGATCAAGCAACACTGTTATTACACAGCGCTAAGAGATCCGGTAAAGAAAACATTTGAATTCGCCACTGAGGTAATAACATCGCTGCGAGATCTAGTGAGATGCATTCACATTTCTCCGTTATTAACCGTAGATCTCTATTAGATCAAACAGCGCTGTCATGGAAACCAGGAGAAACATTGTGCCGTGAATGAACTAGTAATACTTTCGTCCACAGACCAGCAACATTCACCATGGATTTAATATAGTAATACTAACTGGAACCAGTTTGGCTGGAATGGTGAAATGCTTTCAAGTACTTCACACATCTTTTTCCAGCACTTCAAAATTCAAATATTATATAAATAAATATATATTTAAATGTTATTTTTAATGTGATGACCAAAACATTATTCGTTCATCCTTCAAAGATGACCCCCATTTATAAACCTGAAAGTTTCAAGATCTAGGAAAACTCACACTTATTTAAAAATATTTTTTCTTTAAACAAATAGGAAATTTCTCTGGCATTTCTTTCTTTTTGCTGTATCGAAAACGTACCGAACCGTGACTTTAAAACAGAGGTACGTACCGAACCGTGATTTTTGTGTACCGTTACACCCCTAATAGAGAGAGATGAAAAGATGAGAACCAGCGTTTAAAGTCTATAAAGAAGACATGTTGATTGTGCCTGAATTTTCATATAAAACAGGGAGGTGGGAACGTTTTTTAATTTTTTTATTGTAGCAAGATCGCTAAATATGACGTGACTTTGTGCTTCCATGTGTCTGCTAGCCAATGTGTATGTGTGTGTGAGTGTGCTCCACAGGCTCTACTAATAGAGCCCCCCCGAGTTGATATTAGGACCAGCATTGTCGACAGTAAATAACAATCAGCACAGCACACACACAAAGACTGTAGGGTGAGAGACAGATGTACATCTCAGAAAGGTCAGGCAGCTAAATATAACTTCCATTTTCACCCCCCCTTTATGATATATTGGTGTCTGAGAGTTGGTCAGTGGCAGCAGAAATATCAACATTGCATTGAGATGAAAGGGGACGGTTAGGTTCAGATTTACTGGGGCCCGATTGATCGACGCACATAAAGGGCCCCTGCGTCGGCCTGGGTTCGTTTCATTAACTAAAGCTGCAATGTAATGAACCCAGGAATGGCAATCTTGACTCCAATATTGGATGGGAAGCAAGGAAGAGGACTGAAAGAGACCTCTCAAGGGAGAGTTGTAAAAGGCAAGAATATTTAATGCTTGAATCAATGCCCACGCCAACTCTTATATCATCTAATGCATGTTTTAATCATTCTTCCCCAAGATCAGTATTATTCGGAATGTAGGGCAAGGATGCTGCCTTAGAAATTTACAAGTGTTCTTCTTTCACCTGCGAATGGCGACAGTATAAAGACTTTTATGAGCATAGCTGCCGACTGGCCATAAATTTTCCTAAACGTTTGGGAAAATGAAAAGAGCAGCAGCTTGTAGCTTTATTTGTTTGTTTGTTCAGTGTGTGTATGTTAGGTCAGCAGAAAACAATAGCTGCACACTTCAAACTACAAAAAAAGGTTATATATATATATCATTTTACATGGAGTGGTCATCATGATGAGATTACACGACCAGCCAAATTTTATTTCCTTAACCTTCATAAATTCGTGGAATGAAATGTGTGCATTAGATTTATACAATTGCATTCTCTGATAAAAAAAAAAAAAAGATTCTGTGGTGGAATAAATATTACAGGAAAAAAAAAGAAGAAAAGTTCAGGCAACAATAAAAAAGTAAAACCTATATACTCAATTTAAGTTTGTAGAAATTGAAGCATAAATATCAACGTTATGAAATTAAATAAAACCTACACTCAACTTTCTGATACTGGTGTTCCCATCCATCATGCACAGGGGCATGCATTAATTATTAAGGTAGCATTTTTTCACTGTTTTCCAGCTGTATTTACACATTGTATCTGCTTTTGTTGTTAAGATTAGTATCTTGCTGCTTTGTGATATCTAGAGTCCATTTTCTACTCAAAATGACAACAGATATTATCATTATTGTGTACCAAGTATTGAGGTCTCTTTGTTTGGGTGGGTATTCTATTGTAGATATTTTTTTCTACACAATATCTACTGTATTATTTACTTAAATGTTCTAAGTAGAGCTTAAACTTTGAAAACATGTATTAATTCAATGTTATATTGTTTGAGTAAAATGTACTTGAAACAAAGTATTGCTAAGTAAACTTCAATTAAATTACTCAACAAACTCTAACTGGACAATTTAAATGTAGTTATTTAAATGTATGTATAACTTCAGTTAGTTAAGTAGATTTTACTATATTTTACATGTGAAATTTACTTAAATCTTGCAAAACTTGTAAAAGAATAGTGAAGTAAATTTTACTTTATTATTAATATTTTTTTTTTTTTCAGTGTGAACATGTCTGTGTGATTCTGACGTCAGTGTCAGTATGGATTACAAACCCTCTGATATATATTGACAGGACACACAAGCAAAATACCTAATGAATATCAACCACTAACAAAAAAAAGCACACAACAAAAAAGGACCTATTTGTTTGTTATCATTAATAATAATAATAATAATAATAATAATAATACAGTTGTATATTCAAATACCACAGTATTGCGATCAAAAACAGTTTTGTTTGTCCTGCACCTTAATTTCAACTGTGTTAGAGTTTGTTTACCTTCCATCAATGACATTTCCCTCTTTTACAACTTTTGTGGAGGAGATCAATTCAACCTTTGTGGAGATTCACAAAAAGCTTACTCAACCTCAGAGCTAAAATTGTCTGACAGAAAAGAGAGAGGCTTCTTCACAAATTATTTTATCCACTAACTGTCAACCAGCAGCCGTAAGAGAATGCTCTTTATTGTTTTCTTGTTTCTCAACATAAGATAAGAAGTTAAACATTTGTAAGTTCATAGTAGTAGTTAGTAGTTCATAAACAGTTGGTATTTGACTTGGAGTGGCCCTTCCATTTGCCTAAAATGAGATGTGTAATAAACAATTGTAAAAGCTGTAAAAGTCTTTCATTAATTGTGCAATTAAACTCTTAATTTGAGTTCACCTCAAAGAAAGTTAAAACATCATTTCAAGAAATATATTCTGGCACAATCCCACAGGTCTCCCACCAATCAGCATCCCTTTTCAGCAGCGCAAGCTAAATAGTGCAATATTCATTAAACACATCCTGCAATCACACAAGCGCTTCATGCATCTGTACGATGTTTCTTTTAGCCCACATGCAGTCAACTCATTTCAGCGAGTATCAAATAATTCCAGTCTCCCCTCTTAGATATGAATATCCCAGCATGCAACTTTGATTTCTCTCTTCTTCTACTGACGCTCTTTTCTTCCGTATTAACGAGACCTCTCCTGATGCTCCCATTACAGGATTGATTGCAGTTATTTGCCGAGAGCCTCATTCATACTATAATCTCCGGCACAAATCTCACTTGTGCTACGCATCTGCATAAAGGGGCACAATCGGTTTGGTTCAATCTTGTTGGTTTAATGCGAGCCCATTGCAAAAATCCACATTATTCATTCAAAGTGGAGCTGATTAAAAGAAAAAGGAAAACAATTGCAGTTGTTGTAATGATGAAATGCAATGGTCAGTGCCACAATCCTCCTTGATGCACAACAGCAGTTATCGGTTGTGCTCAATGTGCTGCACGCCTACGATCATGGGCTTCCCAAACAGACGGGCAGAGACACATTTAAGCTTCCAACTTAATTATCTTAAAACATATTTTTTCCCTCTTGTAGCAGAAAACGAAGAAATCATCAAGAAGAAAAGAGTCCCCAACAAAGCTTCTTAAATGCTTAGCGAGACAGACCAGTATGGAAGAATACAAATAATCCAGCAAACAAAAGCCGCCCAACACTTCTCGCAGCATGGGGCGCCAATGTGGCTTTGTTTACCGAACGTGATGCGAAACGCTGATCGCCGAACCGCTGCCAAACATAACTCGCATGGGACCGCAACCGAATGATGGGATAATTTCTTATCTGGCTGGAGTGCAATTACTTATGCAAACAAGCACGCTGCAGAGTGCAGAAATGACTGCCACCCTCATCTGGACGGCCGGCCGGCCATCGCTTCGCACTTGCATAAATAGAAATATATACTGTAAATACTAGAATTAAATAATATAGAGACAGCAGCAGGAAATGACAGCACTCGTGTGACGTGATGCAACCCCAGACACGTAAAGATCCCTGACTCTTTGCTCTGAAGCATGTGGGAATTAAATGGCAACTATTTCAACTTCATAAAACCGTTTAGAAATCATTTGAATGGTTCAATAACTTGTTCTGGGGGGAACAGAGCCGGACAGTTACTGAGTACATTTACTTTAGTACAGTACTTAAGTCCAATTTTGAGGGATCTGTATTTTACTCAAGTATCATTTTTGGGGAGTACTCATAACTTTACTCAAGAACATTTGATAGGGAAATATTGTACTCTTTACTCCACTACATTTCTATCCATAACCGTGAGTACCCGTTACAACTTCTAAAAAAATAAATGGAAAAAAGAAAAATCTCGGAAACCCTCAATTTGTTGTTTCCCTCTCAAACTTGATTGGATTGTGCGGGCGCCACTGATTGGGACACCCTATCAACAATCACCTTTCCGCCAAAATCAACTCCATGGTCAGATTTAGATAAGAGACGAAACCTTGGACAAAACCATGGACGAAACAATGGATGAAGACGCAGCCGGTCCATCCCGTGAATGGACCAAACAGTGGCCCCACCTCACCAGACTATTTCAATTTTCAGAATTTTCAGAAATTTTCTTAAATGTTAAATAAAGCAACATGGTAAAAAGATTAATATGACTTGATTTTACTTTCAATTCCATTTATATTCTCCAAGGTATTAACATTTTTTCATAAGTGTAGGATGTTTCTGTACTCTTAATACTCAAGCTCTTATAAAAAAACATGTACTTAAGTACTTTTACTAAAGTAGACATCTGACTGTAGTACTTGAGTAAAATTTAGCAAGGGGTATCTTTACTTTTACTCAAATAATAAAGCCGTGTACTTGGTCCGCCTTTGGGAGGGAATGGTGACTTCCACCGCTCCCCCCAGCGTCCCCAGGCAGAAAACCAACATTTGGACCAAGATCCGGAAAGTTGGAAATAGAAGACTTGTGAGAAGTGAAAATGAGCAAGAAACACAAACTCCTTCATGGCAATTCGACATAATTCTGATACTGTGTGTGATGTGTTACCCACCTCGATAGACATAACTCCACACAATAAGTTGGCCACCTCCGATCATAACAACTGCGCATAAGCAGCGGTAGAAAGTGGGAGGAAGGTGCCACAAGTGAGTTTTTCGAGCGGTGTTGTGGAAATATATGCCGCACAACTGTAAGTGGAGCTCGATGAGAAAACATGCGACAACAAAAGTGAAAATCAGTGAAGAAATGACTAGAGTTGCCAAGTGCCCCTTTAATCAGTCACTCAAATCGAAGAGGCTTTCAGTCATCCAGGCTACTTAATAAGACAATCACCTGGCCTCATTATCAAGCGCCCTGTGCACCTTACCTAGCATCAAAAAGGTGTGAGGAAAATATTCTAAGAGGATTACACAGAATAGATGCCATCGATAAGGCAGAAAGAGTCGAATGAGGGTTTGTTTTATCCGCCTCAGAGGGAATCACACTCTTTAATTTACTATTGACTTTTTTTTTTAATTGTGCCGACTTGAAACACTATCTACTAGTGTGTTCCAGTTACAGTATGAATAAAGCTTTTGTTATGATGGTGAATGATGTGCTATGTATGGAATTGCTGTTACAAACAAATTATCGGCTGTGATATATCTAATATCGACCCAGAAAACAGCTATTTTAGATGAAATTGACCAAAAAGTCCTCTGTATGTTTGTTAAAACACGTTCTACATGCTACAAGATCTTCATTGATCGAAAGGCAATTAGGATCTGATATCAACTATGCTATTTCACAGACCGTGATCACATTATATTAGGTTGTTTTAAAAAGACAACTGTCCCGTTGCATAAACACAGCCATTATGTTAAGACTATGTATTAGGAACTTGTCTGACAAACTAGCAGTTAGTCAGTATTACTTTGCATTTTTAAATTAGAGAAATAAAAGCTGCTTTTATTGATTTAAGCTGCTTATGCAGCAAGTGATGATTTTGTATGAATATGATCTATATTGAAGACATAATGGGACAATATCACCACAGCCCAAAATGGCTGTTTGTGATGTGATATTTGCTCAAATTATGTATTTATATCCATTGTAGTAATACGGCTGTTAATAAATTTGAAAAATACCGTAAAAATACTATTATTTTTGAAACAATGCTTATTTAAGTTCGAAAGATGTATACCATTCAAAGGGGTTTTTTATGTTGGTCACACTTTAGATTAGCGTTAAATTCTCACTATTAACTACGACTTTTGCCATAACAAATTCCTAATGAACTCTGCTTCCTTTTACAGTACAGTACTTACAGTGTACTTATCTAGAAAGTACTGGCTAATATAAGGTAAGTACATGGAACAGGGGTAGGTTTAGGGTTAGTAGGCTATACCCAGTAATGGGCTCTATGCATGGCAGTATTTCCGGTGAAGGTCTAAGGATGCTCGATAACTTCCGCCGATCGTAGAGTCCAATGCAATACCGAGAACCGGAAACTGAAGAGCATTGTTGCGTCAAATGCGGAACTGATGCGTGCATATAGCCTATTGTGGTTACTAAAATAAGTAGATAGTATTTACATGGGTAACTGGACTGTAAAAGGAAGCGTTACCGAAAGTTGTTACATTTAGGTATTGAGGGGGAATTGGATTAAGGGATGTAGAATATAGTCAAGCTGAATAATAATAATAATAATAATAATAAGCAGCCAATATCCTAGTAAAATACAAACTACAAGCAACAAGTTAATAGTGAAATAGATACTTTTTTTAAGGATTAAATTGTTTAAAAGTTAATGTCTTCAAAATTATAAATTATAACAGGCTATTTCAAATGAACGCTGTCCTTTTGAACATTCATTAAAGAATCCTGAAAAAAAAAAATGTATCATGAAATGAAATTATTAAGCAGCACAACTGTTTTCAACATTGGTAATAAATGATAAATGTTTCTTGAGCAGCAAATCAGCATATTAGAATGATTTCAGAAGGATCATGTAAAACTGAAGACTGGAGTGATGGCTGAAATTTCAGCTCTTAAAATAGAAAACATTTTTGAAATGTTATCATTTGAAATATTTTGCTGTCTTTACTGCATTTTTCAGCACTGATGAGTCTTAGTTAAAAGCTGCTTGTCTGAAGAACCTGGAAGAGTGGCTGCTATTGTTATCCTAACAACTTCTGACTCTCTGCCCAAACAGATATTGACTGTAAGCCCATGTCTAGACTCAACATCTCAAAAGCACAAATGGAGGTTTTAGTCAAAGCGGGTGGCAGACTTTGAAAGGTGCCTTAACATCAGGGAGAGTATTTAAGAGAGTACGTAAGAGGCGGACGGAGGGTGATAATGGATGAAAATTTCCTTCTGACCCCATTCTCTCTCCCTCTGTGAGTGACACCTGTCTTTCAACGTGATTGGTGCTGCCGACACATCCATAATGTAACAGGGCAAAAAAGGAAGATGAGAGAGAGGAAGATATTGAAGTGCATCAACATGCACAACAATTGTCAAAGAAAAAGGGGCAAAGATAAGGGGCTTCAAAGAGTGTTAGAAGTGGAAAGACAGAAATGACAGATTTACTTGCTTCTATTTTGAACATATGCTTTCTTCCTTGTGAGAACATGTTCACTGAGAGCAATATCCCGCTTCTAATTCAGTTCAACAGCAAGAAAGCTTGTTTTTCTCAAGCACAGACTCACAGAGGTATCAGTCACACCTTATCTATTTTTTTCATGTTAGCATCAACACAGAAAAAAAAAAAAAAAATCCATATAGCCAAAAGCAACATTTTAAGAACGTGTGGATCCCCGCGGACACCCTGTATACTGAATTATTTTCTTTGTATGGCAGAAATGGTAAGAGTATAATTATCTTAAAATGGCAGAAATAATATTTGGAATAGGATATCGAATTCTTCTATTTCTGTTATTCTGAATATTAAACTTAATTATTTCAAATATATATTGTAACATTAGTAAAAGTATTATGTATGCTATGTATGTATATTATAGGCATCAAACTGAATTGTTATCTTTACATAGTAGAAATAATACAAAATATTGTACGTTATTTGGAATAGCATACTGAATGCATACTGTATCTGGTAAAAGTAAAATTGGTTTGCTATTTCCAGTTCAGCAACATTCATGTATAAATGGGATTGGACAAAGTGTCTTATGTAAATCATTGCTTGGTCTCCTATAAAAAGCATCAAAACTATATTTAGACATATTTATATTTACAACAATGATCATAAAAATGTCATTATATGCAGATGACATACTTCTATTTGTACAAAATCCTAAAACATCACTTACAGACATATTGAAACTCACCAATGAATATTCTATTATATCAGACTACTCAATAAACTGGACTAAATCAACAATTTTGCCACTGAACATGGAACCACATGACCGAAGCATACAAAACATGTCGCACCAGGATGAATCATACATTCCAACTCTCTCCTTCCAAGGATTGAACCAAAATCATGGTTCATCTGAACACAAATAATGCACATTTCTTCTGAAATCCCAAAGCTTTTAAACTCTGAACTCGCGAATGTAGACAGGACTGGTGACAATCTAAGTCTAAAATGGTGCCAACATGTCTGGGACTTAGATGAACTTTCCGACACCTTTATGAAACTTTCTATAACACTTCCCTCACAAATGAAGCCTACTGGTCGAACCTGGTGTCCTGTTACAGGAGACATTAAGACTGATAACAAGCTTTATAACCCAATGGAATTTCCAGAGAGTTGTGACACTCTCTTAATTCTTGCTGAGAAGAAGAATTTAACCCTATATTTCTTTTAATCCTACATTTTCTACATATATAACCATGTGATAAATGTATTGACATGCATCTAATTTTCCATTTCATAATTTTCTTTGATGTGGTTTGGCATTCATTCTCTCTTCTCAACTATTTTGGGTTTGAGACATGACTTGCATATTATGGTTAACCCAAAATCATATGTGTAGCATGTTTAGTCTCTATAACATATAACAAAAAACATATTTATTGAATCTCAGTAATACTGCTGTTGGTACAAGGTAACATATTACAAGCTTTAAAAAAGTATTTTAAAGGTATTTTACTTATTTTATTTATTATAGATGGTTCCGCTGTGACACACCCTGCATAGATTATCAGGCCTGGCCTGGGCGACGTTTACAGTAATTGGGATTTCAGTGTAAATGAAACACGAACACGGTGCAGAGCTGAGAGACGGTGTCCAGCTCGCGTTCACTACTGTCGGAGCAGACCGGCATGCGATCCAGTGACTGGCACATGCTGTGCCTACACGTTTTTCGGTATCGTAAAAAAACAATGGCCAAAAGATTAGCATGGCAATTATCTGTGAGGCAATTATCAGCCGGCAAGATGAAGATGACTGCTTTCCAAGGTGTTTCAGAATGAGAGGTTGCTGCAGAAACTGCAAAAAAGTATATCTGAATACACTCTGCAGGAAGTGCAATCTCCGTTTCTGCTTTTTAGAGGAAAGGAACTGCTTTTGGGACTACCATTGCAAGTGAACACTGCATGGACACTGTTTCTTTGACAGTTTTCAATCTGTTTTGTTTTTAATATTTAAATTCTAATTCATAAAAATATGACTGTTATAATATATTACTAATAGTATATATTAGTATTATATTAGTATTATACTAAGTATATATATTAATATTAGTATTTCAATACATCTAATAAGCCCTTAGTTGTTGTCTACATTTGTTCTGACAGTGTAAGTGCAAATGCTGAAATTCTGCTCCCAAATAGGCTGAACATTGTAATATTACAACATTTCCTTAAAAACGTACTCAAACATTTAAAAAAAAAACAAACAAACAAAAAAAAAACATTATTTTTTTGTTTCATTATTTGCATCAGAGGCCTCCCACAACAACATCTGATAGGTGATTTTTTTTCTTCTTTTTTTTCTATATTTAGGTCTTACAGGGTTAATAGCTGAAGAGTAGTTTGATAAATTGTCAGAGCGAGTTTGTGCGATAATGGTATTCACAGCTGATGGATCTGCTTGAGGTGTGATATGGTGAGAACTCAATTAATTAGGATGGGATTTGTCTTTCATTAACCTACTCTGACATTTTCTTCAAACTATGCTAAGATTAAGGATGCCACCAAATTAACAAGGAAGTGTGGAAACAAGGAACACGGTGCAGAATTCCAGCTAGGAAGGTGCCGATGAGGATTCATTCATCGACGACATCAATGGAACAAGGAAGGGGAGTACAATGTTTGTGCTTGATGAAAATGAGTCCTTTGACATTTTAATTTGTATGCATTTCTATTTATATGCATTTCCAGTGGCAGATTCGCTTGCAGTTTGACGAACAAAAGTGGCTTGTGTCATTGGGAATGATTATCAATGCACAGACAGGCTATAACACCCAGGTAATACAAAAGGAATCCGAAATGCATTTAGATCTAAACGAGTCGAAAGCAAGTGAATGTTTTATCACATGTTGCACATTTTTGGCATCTGTTCTCACACATCTTACACTCTAAAAGCCTTAAAGATTTCTCTCACACCCTCAGTTTCTCATAAACACGAAACTCGCTCGCTGCTTTCTCGCTCTCTGAAACATTCTCTCACCTGATTCGTCATCAGACTTGTTCTCATTGTCGGAGTCGGTGAGGGTGAGGGCCGAGTTCTCCCGGCTGGAGAGGCCAGAACTGCGGCGGGACTTGATGCCTTGGCCCCCCCACAGCTGGATGGCTCGCTCCGGTGAGATAGGGCCCTCTGGGTCAGAGTCCGCGTCGGAGCCGGCGCTCAGAGAGTAACCGTGCTGCAAGAGGCCGATCTCAGGGCAGTATGCATTCTGATGAGGGGAGGGTTCACAAATGCCCAGCTCCGCTAAAGTAAAGTTCCCTAAAGTGGTCAAAACAAAGCACAATCAGTTAGTTGTTGATGCATGTGGAGGAACAGGCCTGAGAGAATTGATGCTGCCTTGATGCACTCTGTGAAGAAATCAAGCCATTTACACCAAATAGACATTGCAACTTAATCATAATGAACTAGTCTATCAAAGTCAATGCACTGCAAAGCACTCTAATAGCATCAAATACCTAAATCATCACTTAGCAGGACATAAGACACAATGCAGCACTTTGGCAGCATCTCAATTCTAAAACAAAACATATATTATGATACCAGACCAGAATTATAGCATTAACATTAATCAAACAACAGTATTGACAGGAAAAAGAGAAAAGCACTCATTGATCTTGCCATTTACTTCTTTAATAATGTTGAATAATGTTTCATTAATTGTGCAATACTTGAAGGCCTCACACTTTTAGTTTAATTTGTTCAAATTTATAATACTATTTAACCATTATTTATTTATTTATCATATAGTATAATAGATTTTACTACGGTATCACAAATCTTGAAATGTCAGTGGTATCAATCAACTGCTGAAACTCTGGCTTTGTGATGCCCCTCTCTGTTCTGCTGCTCATTCTAGACAAAAAGGAGGAGCTGTGACACACTCGTACAGTACTTGAGTAATTATACTTCAATTATTATACTTATTTATTTTGTAATGAAACATGTACTTTATTGAATTAGTCATTAGTAAATAGTATGTCATTAGTCTTCATACAGTAAACTATCCTCTTATTAAAGCTGCAGTCAATAGTTTTTTCTCTTTGTCGTCATCTCTGTTCGAAATCTGCAACATCTCGATTTTCTTAAGCACAGACTCATAGAAGTGTCAACTTATTTTTTTTTTCTTTAAACAACCAATAAAATCAATTTTAATGTGAATTAATGCTGCGTTCACGTGCTATGGAAAATAGTATACTTTCCACTTGTGAACTGGTATTTACCAGTGTGTTGCATTCAAGTGCTTTTGTTGTCGTAATGTGGTAAAAAGATGGAGATCCAGACCTGTTATTTAGCTAAAACTATTTTAGATTGCTTAAGTCATCTGCAAAAGCAAGAAAATGATTTATCAAAACTCAAAAGGTAAATAACATGCTATATATTTTCTAGATCATGAATAGAATATATTTTTACCATTCACGACTCTTGCGGTGCCATTTTGAAATGTTCAAAGGTTATCTCATCTCGGCAACTTGTCCATCAAAATATTCTACGAGTTGCCCAGTGGAAAATACCACATGAGGGGGTGTTCGTGTGCATTTTCCACGTCAGCTTTTGGTATTTACCATAATTACCATAGCACATGAACGCAGCATAAATGCATTATGCTCATGCAAATGTATTGAACATTGTGAATAGACTTTCTAAACTCATTCATTTTTATAATGTCATTCTACATATCATCGAAATATCATTATTGGGGGAAGAAAAACTTGGCTCGAAATTGGTCACTGATCTTGCTTAAGTAATTTTTTGTGCCATTCCCCCATCTTTTTTATAATTGTCCCGTTGTTGATCGATCGATCAATCGATCAAATATTCAATCAATCAATCAGGCGCCTCTGATGTGCGAACATGGAATAATCTCCCGATCAAACTCCGCTTCCAGAAAATTATAAATTGCCTCTGGAACCCATTTAAGGTACACAAATCTATTCAACAAAAATAGTGATGCAGTTAAGTGTGTTTTTTTTTTTTTTCGCTCAGCCGAGGCCTCTTTTTGCTGTGTGGGCAGCTGTGACAGTCACCTTTTCCTTTTCTTTTCTTGTTCCCGGATACAAATATTTTTTAAAGTATTTGTTTGAAATAAGTGTTCGTAAAAAAAAAAAAAAAAAAAAAAAAAAAAAAAATGTTATTTATGCCTTTCCGAATACCGCATTCGGGTTTGGCTCCACCCCTACTGCCCTGACTGGGAAAAGGAAGCTCGCGTCCTTTTCCTTGTTGTAAACCGGCAAATCTGCACAAGGATTTTCCTTGTTGTGAGCATTCATATACGCAAAATCTTTGACGGATGATCCAAAGAGGCCAGCTGGGGATATGGACACGTCAAGGAACATGGAGCGCTCCGAGTCAGGTATCTCAGATAACGTCAGCCATAGATGTCTCTCAGCAATGATGAGAGAAGCCATGTTCTGCCCAATGGCCTGTGCAGTAGATTTCGATGCGCAAAGAAGTAGTGTGGCAAGCTTTAGAAGGTAGCGCCATCTTAGTTCACAGTCCAGCAGAGGGACCACCATCAGCGACCGCAAGAGCTGCATGATCCTTACCCAGGCAGGAAACCCAGATGAAATGGTGGTCCCCGTTGCTCACTCGGCGAAGTAAAAGGGTATAAACAGCGGAAAGCATAGCAGGAACAGCGACTGAATGCGGCGAGATGAAGGCCAGCAGCTTCAGTTGCAAAGGCTCGTCCCGCAGAAAGCTTTTTCTCAGACGGCGCCGCTTCTTCACTCCGGATCCAGCAATGCGTGAGCTTTAGATTATATCAGCCCATCGAGATATATTTATAGGCCCAGGCCAAGCCTGCTTTGGTGGGAGGTGACGTAGTGATCCCATTGGATCTGACGTCACCAATGACCTTGTAACGGTCACTTTGTGATTTTATGTTAATAATGTAATATGAGAACTGCGCATGTGCATGTGTGTCAGTTTTGATTTGACGGGTGAGGAGGAAAGATAACCGCTCTGCTGACTTTTGTATTCTTTCTTTTATTTTCTTTTTTGTGGTGTGACCAAAGTTGGATGTTTTGTTTTGTATACTTTTTCCCACACGATCTACATGTATGCGGACGAGTGTGGCGTTTGAGTAACTGTTGCTTTTATTAAACACGGGAAAGTGTGCCATCGTCTCAGTGCCTGATTTCCTCCAACACCTTGACGTAACAGTTATTGTTTTGTTTTTTTTCCTCTCTATCTGGGCAACATCAAATTTGCGTTACAACCTCTCTCGATAGGCTGCTGCAGTTGCTGCAGGACAGCCAATAGGCATGTGAGCCGTCTTGCCTATGTCTGCATGCTGCCACAAAGCGTTTTAAGTTGAAAAGCTTCAAACTGAAAAGTTTCAAGTCTGATCAATATATAAAAAATTGCATGTGTTTAAATATAACAATGCATGCATTTAAATGTGCTTCCTCGGTTTTGATTCCTTGTCACTAGATGCTCTGGTGGTTTTAAAGCACTACTGTATAACTCACAAAGAAAATGGGGACAGCAGGAGACTGACGTTTAACTGCTCAAATCAGTGGATGTCCGTTCAGACAGCAGCTAATGTGTGGTGCTGGACTAAGGGGCCTATTTGATCCTGCAGCTCTTTACCTGCTGTGAAATTTCCCTCACAGCATAATACCTCCAGCTTTGATGAGTGTGACTGCACTCATGCGCATACACAGCCTTGACATAAACCACATTCAGAGAGCTGGACAGAACCCCTCTGCAAACTAATATATATATAGCACGTCATCCAAATTAAAGCACATCAAAGTGAATCGATAAACACAAGGGAGTCCCAATTAAGGACTGGCTGTGGGAAAAACAATTAAAGGATAAGGCATGCACAACCAATTTCTTCTCCCCAGTAATTAAGAGAGTCAATGCATGCCCTCCAATAAGCCGAAAATGAAGAAGCCATTTTATTCATTAACGCTCTTTAAGGCAGGGATATTTACAGCGGTTGGGATCGATATTGCTAAAATCAAGAGACCTTAATAGAGTTGCTTTATTCTGACTATGTGGTGGGTGGACATAAAGCAAAATAAACTGTATAAAAATAAACATAAAGCAAAAAATAACTGGATACATTCACTACTACTAATATTACTACACAGCTAGACAATAACATTAAATATTTCTATACTGCTAATGCTACAAGCACAACTAGCTCTCCTATCATTCTAGTCAGACCGTACTGTACCTGAATTGAAGTAGCTCAGGAACGGGGAAAAATCCATGTACTCTGTGAGGGCAACCACACAAAATGCCACATTTAGTCTAATGCCCAACTATTTCACTAACTTGCAACATATCACATCTAAATAACATCAGGTTTACAGTGTGTACTTCCATCTTTATAAACATTTCTTTCATCACCTCACAAACAGGTTTGTTTGTACACTGCTGTGCCTTTCAAAAAAGTATAAAATAGTGTAGGTTTGTATAAAAAAATGACATTTTGGATGGCAAATACTTTTTGTATTTATGTGTGTGTGTATGCCATTTGTGAGTTTGCAGATGAGATCGCATTTGTCAATGACACGAAGCATGATATTTTTTTTTCATATTTCAAATCTTAATTCAAATCTTTCAATTAAAATCATTCATAAGTCTTGTATAATTATAGGATTTTTTTTAAGAATATTGTGTAATTACATTAATGTGGAAATTTGGGAAAGTAATACCACTACTCAAAGGTGGTGACTCACTTGATGTGAACAATTATAGGCCAATTTCCATAATCAGTAATGTATAAAAGATATTTGAAAAGCTTATTTTTAAGCAACTGTCTTAATATATTAATGACCTTTCCCTCTTGACTCCAAATCAATCTGGTTTTAGACCTCACTCTACAACAGCCCTTGCAATATATATATATATATATATATATATATATATATGCACAATGTACAGTAATAACAGGTTTACTGGTGCAATCTTTATTTACCTCACTAAGGCGTTTGACATGGTCAATGATTATATACTTCTTGACAAACTATATGCTATTGGTTGTTCCTTAAGGGCCATTTTATTTTCTATTTTTATAAATGATCTCCCACAAATATGCTCAGGCTGTCAGATACTATATGCAGATCAACTATATGCAGATGACACAGATATACTGTATATAAATCTAAAAACGATATATCTAAGATACAAACCTCACTTCAATTTGATTCAATCATATATTCAAACATGGTTCTATTCTAATCTCCTTTTATTTAATAATAAAAAAGAAGTCTTGTAGCATTTTTTTTTTTATTTTATTTTTTATTTTTTTTGCAACCAGATCTGCACTCCATAAGCAAAATAATTCTTTTGAGGTTAAATACCTGGATGGCACACCTTTAATGAAGACTGATGAATTTAAATATCTGGGCCTTTGGCTCGACTCCCGAATTACTTTCAGACCTCATATCAATTATATTGTAAACAAAGCCCATAAACTGTAACTTAAGAATGTTATACAGCTCAATTAATTGTTTTACAAAACAGATTAGATTAAAAATTATAACTCAACTATTATTGCCTGTAAATGATTAGGCGGATGTTGTTTATCAGAGCACAGCCGTAACCAATCTTAAACCTTTGAATGTGATCTATAATAGTCTCTGCAGATTTGTTTTGAGTTGCCCATTAAGAACTCATCACTGTCAAATGTATCAGTCATTGAATCTTCTTTCACTAAATGCTAGACGTATCGTTGGTTGCAGTTTGTTCACAAATGCATTTTCTCAAACTACCCATCAGAAACAATACTTGATTCCATACCAAACATCCTACAGCCTAAGAGACACTGACCATATTTTCTTTTCCGTACCAAACATAGGTACCAAAGAAAGTGTGAGGAGAGCCTTTAAATGTAAAGCCCCTTCTGATTGGAATGGTTTACCTAGGTCTTTTAGATTGATCTCCTCTATTCACCAGTTTAAGATGTCTCTTCTTAATAGTTTGTGGTTAATTAATTAATTACTTTATTATATATATTTATTATTTTACTAAATTGTTTATATGAATGAACTGTTTACTGTCTAATATCTAATGGTTGGATTGGGGAAGATATGGACGGTTTTGGTGTGATGGAGAGCCTTTGTTTTGTTAGTATGAATGTTTTTGAAGCATTCTTGAGGTCCCCTCGGAAATGAGATGTCACATCTCAAGGGGTTTTCCTCTCTACAATAAATTTAACAAAATTTCCCATTTTCTTTCTGCCGTCCAGCTTACAGGCAGTGCCATTTGCATGGAGATAGATACTCTCATAATGTTCATTGGAAATCTGCAGACTGTGAAAAAAACAGACCATCTTGCTCCCTTTTTATGCTTACAAATTTATAGCCAGATTAAAGAATACCATAGTACACCCAAAAAAAAAAAAAAAAAAAAAAAAAAGACAGACATCTTTTTCTCAAAGTAGGTGGGAATCATTCCCGTAGTGGGGACCGATCCCAAAAGTACACTCAAAGCTTAGTAAGCACAGTAATGGGCTGCAAAAAAGTCCCACCATCCTGAAAACCACATAGTATCATCAAAATGTTATTTTTCAGCCAATTCTTTTCAAGCATTTAGACCATGCTTCAATATCCGACACTTTAGGCACACTTTAGCGTCAGTTAGATGATGCTTTCCTAGTGGTCTAACCCTACCCCAGACCGAAACCTACCCGAGTCATCTAACTGGTTTAAGGACGCTTTAAAGGTAAAGCGTCAGTTAGATGACGCCCTAGGATAGCGTCATGACGCTAAAGGGTGCCTAAAGCGTTGGATATTGAAGCAAGTTCAAAATTCTCAGTTAGATGACGCCTTGGGATGAGAATGCATTGTATTTTTAAGTTCTCAGAATTGTGTGTGTGTGTATGTGTAAGTGTGGTGGATGCAGTTCTTTTTAAAACAACAGATTCTGGTTCTATTCTCTTGTGGGTTATTTATTCAATTACACACTTTCCATTACTTCTGATCATCCGGAGTTTACTCTTGTCTTCATGTCTCTCATAAGCTCGTAAATGATCATGCCTCTTTCTTCTACTTCCTGCCAGTAACTGCAGTAAGAGCCGTATATTTCCTGTGCTCACTATTTTCCTGACAGTGGTCCTCAAATAGTAGAATTTTATTTAACATAACTTTTTTCAGTGTTATAATGTGGTGGCAAATAGGAATTTTCAGCAAGCCTTACTCCGGTCTTAACTCTTCCCTGTCACTTTAGTGACTCTGTAAATAAATGTGAATGTAAATGCAAATAAAGTAAAAGTTGGTAGAGAAGGTAGTAGAAATGTCTACTTATCTGAATTAATGGATCTATCTAGCTATGCATCTATCTATTCATCCATCCATAACTTCTCAGAAATTACTTTCTGCAACCCTAGCAAAATATTTAATCTCATTTCCCATTCCATTTTAGAATATGGTACCAAAATAGTCCAACAGGTCATTTGCAAAAGTTACAAATTTCAACTTTTAATGATTTTGGAGACTGTAGGGGAGCTACATGGGATCTTAAAAATGGGCTTTTAGAGACTCTTATTTGACATACAGTGATTGCATCGTGGCTGGAGGTGTGTTACGGCTATTTTTTTTTTTTTTTTTTTTTTGCATTAAAGCCTTGTCCAGGTGCCCAGTCACAAACTGAGATAATTAACGGGCCTTACACATCCCAGAGGACTGACTCAATCCCATTTTGGGCCCCAAGAGTGTAAATTGTCCTCTGGTCATTATGCCTCATCAGGCCCATGAAAGAAGCATTTGACTTTCCTGAGAGAGAGGGCTGATTGGCCATTTGAATAATGTAAAAAGACCTCCACTTCAGCAGGGAGAATGATGTGATTTCTGCGTCCAGATCGGCATGTCTCTCTGCGGTCTCTATAACCCCCCACACCCCACTACTGATGATGGCGGGTAATGGGCCTGCTCCGGAGAGCGTCTTTGTGCTGCATGTTTGTTCATGTTCTGTGGGCTGATGGTTATTATTGTTACTGAAGGCATGCACTGAGGAAATGAAGCTCTGTGGGAACCTGCGGGAGTAAGTGAGAGCCGACTGAATTTTATTTAAAATCGGCCACTTGACAAATTTAAACTTCAACTTTTTTAAAAGAAACTTTGGGAAGAGTTACGTGTGAGAGTTACGTATACACCATGTTTAAGTTGTCATCAAAGACTGTAAAAAACATATGGATGTAGTGTCTGTGATGTCACCGATGAAGAGCCGGCCGTTGCCATCTTGCCAGCGAGACACTTCCGCATAACCAAAATGGGCAAAGAGGCTGGATTAACCGAGTTGATGTGACAGCTAACAGATAAACAGCTAGTAATGATAGCAGCAGCAATCCACCTGTCACTCAAGTGACCACACCCTTAATTATGCAAATATTTAAGGCTTAATATAACTAAAACGGATTTTAATTATACCCCTCTCTCAGTTGTCATGAAGGGCAAAATGTTCTTTATAGGCCAAAACCAGTTTTTGTATGAGGCTTTAAACCTTTTTTTCTGCTGTAAAGTTGGGGACTTTAACATAGGGGGTGTCTATATTGACCCTCTTCTGTCTCTAGCTGGCAGCCAATGAATTGCAGTTTAAGTCACTTGACCCAGGCCCGGGGTGGGTAATCGAGATAATTACCGGTGGGCCGCTTCACTTTTTTGCTAGTCCAGGAATTTTCACTTGTTACGTTGTCTATCTTCTCTTAAAGGTAACACAAGTTCCACATTCTAACACCACAGTGGGCAGCCTCTGCATGCATGGGTTGCACCATGCAAGATAATTCACTACTCCTCTTCCAAATAGAGTTGGTAGGGTCCATAGCCCATCTCTTTCAAAATGTTTTCCTAGGTAGTAGGATACCGGGAGCTGGGCTGGCCTACCGTAACTGTATGGGTCAGTGAGGATTGAGGAAAAGGCCAAGAGAGGCTGAAAAAAATAAAGGCATTAGAGGAGGATGCTGCCAAATGTGCCAAGCTTACAGATTTATTTTCAAGAGAAAAACACAAGAAAAGAGAGATACTGTAGGCCTAGTAATGATTAGCATTAGCAACACTGCAACGTAATTATTCAGCAAATACCGTTGTCAACCTATTCATAAGGACAATAAAATGTAATTAAGGCTAGACATAGCAGGCAAAAACATGAATGCACAATCTCATTGGCTGCTGCTAAATCTTTAAAGCCCATTTTCTCAAAATGACTTTTCTCTCATACGCCAAGTCCGAAATCTCCATTTCAGTAGCACCTATATACACCAAACTTTCCAATCTTGTACCTATTTATATTATGAAGACATATGCTGAGGGATTTTTAAATATATTATTCGGAGCCTGATTTATGTTACATTTTATTCCAAAAAAACCTGGCGATAATGTTTTAAGGCTATTTGACTGTATTTTATGACTTACAGGATAACAAAAGTAGAAGTCCATAAATCCCTCCGTAATTTTAAGAAAGAGCAGTAAATGACGGTACATGGTAAACCAAAATGTGATGTTTTTTGTTTTTTTTTTCAGAAGTGAGTGTAAGTAAAGCAGTAAATTACCACAATTTGATACCCATGCAGAACAAATATAATGATCATGATATTTTTTGTTACCTTCTCAGCTTAAGTGAATTATTATTTAGCCTTTACACTATTGTTGAACCATGGTATTAATAAAACTACACAATAGTAAGTTGCTACTGAATTGTTGCTTCATTTATCCAATTTCCACCACAATGGAAAAAGTGAGCCGGTTTTGGGCCTGAAACTCCTGAGCTGAAAAGTGGACATACTCCGGCCCTGCATCTACTTAAAGGATTAGTTCACTTTTCAAAAAACTTTTGGTGATAATTTACTCACCCCCATGTCATCCAAGTTAAGATGTCCATGTCTTTTTTCTCTTCAGTCGAAAAGAAATTAAGGTTTTTAATGAAAACGTTCCAGGATTTTTCTCCATAATGGACTTCAGTGGGAACCAGACGGTTCAAGTTCCAAAAGAAACTTTCAGTACAAACTGCAAACTTGTTCAAAGGGCTTTAAACGATTCCAGACGATACATAAGGGTCTTGTCAAGCGAAACGATCGCTCATTTTTTTTTTTAAATAACAAAGTTTAAGTTTTATAAGAACCTTGCTCTGTTCTGTGGTGCACGTTTATGACTCCCCTGTTCGAACTCGTTCAACAAAATGGACAAATCTTTTTCTGAATCAATTCGTTCGTTTCTTTCGCCGAATGAACCAAATGACTCGGAAAAAGATTTGTTAATTTTGATGAACGAGTTTGAACAGGAGTGCGGTGCAGAACAGAGCAAGGCGAGCGTTTGAGCTTATAAAACTTAAACTTTGTTATTTATTTGTAAAACGAGCGATCGCTTTGCTTGATAAGACCCTTATTCATCGTCTGGAATCGTTTAAAGCGCTTTGAACAAGTTTGCAGTTCATACTTAAAGTTTCTTTTGGAACTTGAACCATCTGGTTCCCACTGAAGTCCATTATATGGAGAAAAATCCTGGAATGTCTTCATCAAAAACCTTAATTTCTTTTTGACTGAGGAAAGAAAGACATTGACATCTTGGATGACATGGGGGTGAGTAAATTATCAGCAAAAGTTTTTTTTTTTTCAAAAGTGAACTACTCTTTAAAATATGTAGACGAAATATGTTGAAGAAATGATGTACAGAGAATTCAAAAAGAATTTGGACACTTTAGACACATTAAAATTAATAATTACCACTGTGTGAGAATATCCGCCCAAGCCAGATTTTTTTTTTTTTTTTTTTTAAGATTACACCAACTTCTTGGTTGACTTATGGCGTTTCTCCATTAGCAGTACCAGCTCAACTCGACTCGCTTTTCACTCCGTTTTACATTGCAGACAGTACCGCCACAAATAGTACGCGGTCGTCATAGCGACGCCTTTCGTTCCTCGTTGTCCTATCAAGCTCTCACTGGATCCTCTCTTCAGCAACCAAACAAATGAAAGTCTGCACCTCCTCGTTTGACCACGGCGTATTCTTCTGAGTTTCCATAATAAGAGAACTAAGTTTAGCAACTATCTCTGGCCAAACTATTTAAAAATGGCAGGGTTATCCTGGATACTCCATCTGGCGCGCTTTAGCTCGGTCAGAACCTCGCCGGAGGTGATACAAAAAAAAGTCCCTGAAAGCAGGTACAATTACAACTTTTACACAGGGGGAAACCAAACAAAGGCGAGCCAATTCGAGCCGAGCAGAGCTGTTACTGTGTAGTGGAAAAGTGCCAAAAATGTCACTGCATAAAGTAAATTGAGTTCTGATAGTCACACATTTTAATTGTGAATTAAGTGTCTGAGTTGTACAGCTATTGCATATGCTGTAAATAATTTTATTTTATTTTTATTTTGTGTGTATGCATAGTGTACAGATAAATCAAGGTCAGCCCGCTGTGTTCTAGGCTAGGTGCATTACTATGAGGTGGATCATGGTATTGTGGTGCCATTAATGAAATGACACAGCTGGCTCGGCATCCTTCTTGATATCTACACCCAGATCCGCTCACTTTCTCAGCTCACGTACACACACACACACTCACACAACTATGACACCTTCGGATCAATCAGCATCCATTCAGATTCAACTCTTATTCAACACTCAGTGTATTGTGCTCTCCAAGCAACTTGTTAATGTAGTACTCTATAATTATATTGCTATGGAGACGCAGTTGGGTCCCCCATCATTTGCCAGTAACTAATACACCTACATTTGATAGAGATACAGATTTTCTACAGATTGCGCACTGCATTCCATAGGAAATCAACTACTGCCACAGTTACACAATGTTGGGGTGTAACACATCACAAGTAACACATGTTAACAATGTACATGTAATGTTACAATAATTTATGCTTGTGGTTGCAGTGAATGAATTTAAAGCATCATTGCTTAATTCATTTATTTTTGTTATCAATGTTGAAAACAGTTAATATTTTTGTGGAAATGATAGGATTATTTGATTAACAGAAAGGACAGCATTTATTTGAAACAGAAATCATTTGTAACATTATAAATGCCTTCAATGTCACTTTTAATTACTTGCATGTGTCATTGTCTATTATTATTATTATTATTATACAAGAACACAAACTCTTAAAAACTAGTGGTGAAAAAAAATACAAAATAGTAACTAGACACACGTTAAGAATAAAATGTAAAGATATGACAAGCTAGTTATTTTTACAAGGAATTGTGCAATATTTTAACACCTCACTGTAAAAATAACCTCTTCAAACACTGTAGACGGCGAGCGGAAACTGCCGCTTCGCCTTGGTTAACCGTGTGAGGATCACATCTAACACACTGTCTGATTCAGAGCCTCCTACCTGTCCCTGTGACATCAGATCCTGCGTGGGGCGTGCTGGCACCGTAGGTGGTATGCTATCATTGGTGGTCTCAGAAGGGCAGGGTGTTAATTGAGAGGGTTTACGCTCAGCAGTGGGTGTCCAGTGAGTTTTCGCAGCATACTTTGTTCCCAGGATGCATAGCACATCATTAGGGCCCCTATTAATGTTGGGACATAGAGTTAACAGCTAAGCAAGAACAGGGCCCTCAGTGTCAAACGCCCTGCCCCATGTGAGCCACCTGCACCACGCGGCCACTCAACACCTTTTAATTGGGCAGCAGAAATAGATCTGACCCCACAGGGAGCCACTTTGCCTCTCATAAACCACCTGACATAAGCCTTGATATTAACACCATTGCATACGCTGCAAAAGGCTTTACCGCTAACATGTTTGAAGGCCCGAAGGAAGCAGATCGAAAGCCTTGGGGAGTGCTAAGAGGGTGAGTATATATGTTTTTGTAGACTGATAGCATTGGGATCCATACTGGTTAACAGTTTGTAAATTTGTGGTGCCAACTTTATCGAAACATCTGTCTGCATTCGGCAGTCCATTACACATGTATAATGGCTTGGGTTGTGTTTACTAATCAAACCAGAGAGCTCCAAAACGTATCTCGAATTCATTAGACCTTCAGCGGTTCCCATTACAACACAAGCTTATAGCTCGCTACTTATTACACAACGTCTCATTTTAACCTCCCTCTCTCTCTCTCTCTCTCTCTCAAAAAAAAGAGAAAAATATCTGACTGTTTTATAGTCTTGAAGAGCTGAGTAAGATGCTGTATAAAGCTGGATTTGACAAAGAATTAAATATCCTGCACTCAGCAGCATAGTACCATAATTGAACCCAAGGGCAAAAGTGCCCCGAGTCACAGCCACTTAGCCATGCAATACTGTACAAAATATTTAATAATTAAAATAATCATTCCAACGGAGGGATAAAACAACAGCCTGAGAGATACAAGGAACGACATCTGTAATTAGGCAGAGCTTAGCAGGCTGGTGTCAGAAGAGGTGACACTCTGTCCAAATTGTAAGTTTAATCGGCATATCATGAGTGCTATTAAGTGCCAACTGACCCCCTGATGGCCTCCAGGGCTCAGACTGGCCACTCAGTCTTGTCTTTTTGGATATAGTGCCCTGGTGATGTGGTAAGCTCCTTCATTAGGCACCTCAGCCACCCACTGCAGCTACAATGATTTACAATGAACAAAGAGTGTTCTGAGATATGACTTGAATGGCTGTGCCTTAGAATATCCCCAAATCATACAGCCAGTAATATATTATTCTATGGGTAAGATTGGTTGTGGTTGTACAAGCAATGTATTATCTATGAAATACACTCACCCATGTGATTGGTTGATTAGATAATTGCATTAATGAGAAATTGAACAGGTGTTTCTAAAAATCCTTTAGGTGAGTGTAAATATTGCACTCACATGTGTACTTATAGTCATTTTACTGGAGCTTTGGATCATCCAATCTGAATCAAGTCACCACAACTATGTTTAACTATAATTTTATAAAAATGGCCCCGAGCTTATCATGCTAAACAGTGGGGTGGCCACACCTTTACACAAATAATAATAGTAATAATAATAATTGTAGTACTTGTAGTTGAATAAAATGTATAATGTGCTTTAGACTAAACAGCAGAGGTCATGCACATATAGCCTATGTATATAAAATAACGATCCCACCCTCGGGGGAATCAGGATAACTTAATGAGAGATTGTTGGCTGTGATCATAATGTTGCCTTGAGAGATTCCAGACCAGATTAAAGGCTTTATGCAAGAATATGCCATATTAAATTCTTAAAAGATTAAGCGATATAATGCAATTATTGTAAGGCTGCTGGTATAAATTTAAGTTTAAAAATACAAACAAACAAATAAATGCTGGATTAATCTCTTCAGAAGTTTTCCCGTTTGGCTGTGATCTCCCGCTGCTTGCGTTTTTCACAAAATGATTTCCCCCCTTGCCTATCACTCAATATGTGTCACACTCAGATACAAAAATAATGTGTCAAATATTTATCATACACTTCAATGAGTAAATGAACTGAGACCACATGATGGTTTCAATTTCATAGTCAGAATGAATATCTTAAAAGAGATAGTTCACCTAAAATTGAAAATTCAGTCAGTAATTACTCACCGTCACGTTGTTCTAACCCCCTAAGACTTTCGTTCAAAAAGATGTTATAGATATATATATATATATATTTTTTTATCAAATCTGAGAGCTGTCTCACTCCTCCATAGGCTTCTATGGGATTCAAACTTACCGGCCCAGAAAAGTTATTAAAGACATCTTTAAAATAGTCCAAGTGACTATTGGTACAGTGGCTCAATACTTTGTGTGCACAAAAACAACAAAAATAATGACTTTATTCAACTATTCATTTCCTTTTTGTGGGCCTCGAGTGAGTGCACGTAGTGTAACAGCGCAGCACTTCTGTGTTGTGTCACACACATGGCCAGCGTCGGCCAATCAGCGTCGGCCAATCAAAAAGCCTATCTGTGATGCACAACACAGAAGCGCTGCATTGTTACACTACGTGAACTAACTTGAGGCCCACAGAGGAGGACATGAACTGTAGTTACTTGGACTATTTTAATGATATCTTCAATAACTTCAACCCCTTAGAAGCCCATGGAGGAGTGATCCAGATCTCAGATTCAAAAAAAAAAAAAAAAAATCTTAATTTGTGTTCCAAAGATGAATGAAAGTCTTATGGAGTTGGAAGAACAAGATCGGGTAAGTAACTGACAGAATTTTCATTAGGGATGTCCCGATACCACTTTTTTCACTTCCGATGCCGATAACGATGCCGCAGCTTTGGCTATTTGCCAATGCCGATATCAATCTGATATTTTTTTTATATTGTTATTATTAGTATTATAGTAACTAATACTAATAAAATATATGAAAGCATTTTCCTCAATGAAAGACTGCCATCCTTTATCCAAACACTACAAAAAAGAAAGTAAGGTACTTTAGGCAACCAACAGGTTTACAGTTAATCATGTACAAGCTTTAACTCTTTCCCCGCCAAACACGGAATTTTCCGTGTTTAATGAAAAAACGCATCTGCGCCAAACACGGAATTTTCCGGGTATCCGTGTTTTAGGTGGTATACGGTAAGGAAGACCCGCGCGCATGTCCTGAATGATTGCGCAACTCTTTGTTTAGAGAAACAGATTGCAATCGTCTCAAACAGTGGAGTAGTGAATGTATCAGACAGACAATGCAGAGGTATATGGCTGAAGTACTGGAGGTTAATGGACTCGGAGTCCGATCACTCTTTATTTGATAATTCTGAATCTGATCGGGACGAAGTAGTCAGTGAGAGAGATGCACATGTTCATGCTAGCCATGGACGTGCCGCAGATAGATCGTATAATATTATGACACTATAATATGTATGTGTGTGTGCAGGCATTTATGTGTGGCTGTCTAAATATGAAGGTGTAATTGTCAAATTATTTCTCTCTTTGTGCACATTTACCACATTGTAATATGTATTTGTGTGTGTGTGTGTGTGTGTGTGTGTGTGTGTGTGTGTGTGTGTGTGTCTAGGCCTGTTTATTGTAATTCCAATCATTATTCACAGGTAGAACACAGAGAGGCAGAGGCAGAAGTTTTATTGCAAAAGTTACATTTCCCTTACATCCTGGGAAATTTGATATATTTTACATTTATTTTATGTTTTTAATTTATTTTGGAAAGTTTTATATATGAAGGAAACAACATCTGAATGTATTCTGCTTTTAAATGCACTTGTTTGATAAAAATCCCTTTTTCTCAGTTTTTTGTCCAAAATGTTGTGTTTTTGACAAAACCTACCTCTGTTCAAGAGGCAATAAAAAAAGAACAGATGAAGATAAAATAAAAACGTTTTTTTTGCCTAAAAGCAGAGGCTCAGATCTTTATTTTTATATATATCATCTTCATATATTCATGGAAGAAAATATTCAGCGGGGGCATTCAAATTTAGCGAAAATCGTCAAAAACCCTGGCGGTGGCTGGCAACTTTTTTTTAAAACGCTGGCGGGGAAAGAGTTAAAATTACCCATTGATCAGAGTCCATTCGTTTTTCCTTTTTAACCCATAAAACGAAAAATGAACGGTAGTATTTTTAAAATGCAAAGTTGAACACCAAAATTTTCATTTAAACTGTAGGTACATTAAAAGCGGCGCAAAAAAATAAAATAAATAAAAATAACACACACATATATATATATATATATATATATATATATATATATATATATACGTATATATATATATATATATATATATATATATATTCAGATTTTTGTTAATGACGTTTTGCCCCTTTATTAAACATTTAAAATATTCATTCAAAAATGGATATGGAAAGATATTTCTCCCACAGTGTTGAATGAGAAGAGCCAACAACTTCGTCATCTTTAACGGACAGCTCTGTCGCGTGCATCCTGTCACCGCAAACTGCCCTGTCAATCATCTCGTCACAGTTAAAATCCTCCATTCAATCTAATATAACTTCTAACCATTTCGGAGAGAAATGTTGTCGCACGTTTACCTGGCAGTCGTGGTTCTCTCATGCGGAGACTCTCCTCATGAGTTCACAATTTGAATGTAATGACGCATTTAAAAGTTAATGGCTATAAACGTAATTAACGCAATAAAATGTAGACAACACTGAATAAATACATTTGTCAGTTTCGTCGTTTTTTTTTTACTACTTTGCTTGTATGGGTGGACAAGCAGACTAGTTAGACAGAGGAGCGTCCGTAAGCTTCAGGGACACTTGAAACCAATTCCCAAGCCATCAATGAACAAACAAGAAAATTCTCAGCTGTATCAAGGTTGATGTGAAAAGAATTCCAGGGTGTTTGGAAGAGTGGACAAGGCTACAGGGCATTGACAAATAGAATGAGACGAGGGCAGAGAGAGACAGAGACAGAGAGGGAGAGGGAGACTGCATTTAATCTCAGAGTCTTTTATTTTTAATACCCGCTAGGTTATTTTGTTTTCCCTTTGATCTTTTCCTCCCCAGATTTATTGCGATAAACCAACAAAGCAGAGAATCAACTAAATAAAATAATCAATAAAATGTGTGACTTGACAGCTAATTCCACATCAAAACCACAGCTGTAATGTGAGGAGAGGGGACGAAGTGAGTCTCAGAAAAGTCAAGTACAATTTCATGAACAAATTACTGGGGGACTCCTAAAAAGAAGATGACTAGCTTGTTCTTGCTCATCTTTGAATGCTGTGCACAAGCTTTCAGCTTGTTTTAGTTAACTCATAAAGTAGGAATAAAAGGTTAGGCAGTGTGCTGCTGTCCTCCGAAATCTAAAATAGAGCCTGTGACGTTTCGAACAAAAAACTAAATAAAAATGTAGGATCAAACTGGATCCAAACACCCCCGAGGGCCCTCTAAAGCCCCTAATGTGAAACTCATTAGTTTGGAATTGGCAACTAGTTGTCATCCTGAGTGATAAAAAAAAAAAAAAAAAAAAAAAAAAAAAAAACACCCAGATGCATTTAAATATATATATATATATATATATATATATATATATGCTTATAATAATATATATTTAATATGCTGCTATATATATTAGGGGTGTAACTATACACGTATTCGTAACCATTACAAGGCTTTCGGTTCGGTTTTTCGGTTCGCATTTTTGAACCAAACGGTTCGTTGGACCATTTTTCCTGCCGACCAAAATTCCGTTATTTCAAATGTAGTTGCATCGGACGTGGCAAGTGCGCTCATAATGTGAGACGCTGGCATGACTACAACATTGCCCAACATCAAATGGCAAATGCAATGCAAGCGGATTGAGACTGAGCTACTCATTATTTTGTGGTTGATGGCCCGTTTATCAGTTTGGACCAAATGCTGCGTGAGGCCGCGAGCCGTGATCTTAATCAAGCAGAAAAAAAAAAAAAAAAAAATCAGAAAAGAATTCAGAAAAAAAAAAAAATTGAATTCGCCACTGCAGTAATAACATCGCTGCGAGATCTAGTGAGAAACATTCACATGTCTCTGTTATTAACGAATCAAACAGCGCTGACGTGGAAATCAGGAACACGCATTGTGCCATGAATGAACTATCCAGTGTCCACAGATCAGCGACATTCACCATGGATTTAGTGTATAACACTACTAACTGTAACCATTGAAGTTTGGCAGGAATAGTAGGCTATAATGCTTTCAAGTAACATCACGTTGGTTTTATTCTGACTTTATGAATGCAATCACTGCCCTCAAATGTTAATTTGATCTAAAATAAACCTTTGTTTATAACTACTACAATATTACATTTCATTTTGTCCAAGGAGCTGTTTTGTTTTATAAGCTCCTAAGAAAAGTCAAGTATAGTCCATCATTGCTCAAAGTTAAAAAAAAATATCATACTTTATATTGTTAGTTTTAATAAAAATATTAAAATTAAATCAAGGAATTTTCTCTGGCATTACTTTCTTTTTGTTGTATCGGAAACTTACCGAACCGTACCGAACCAAAATTGAAAAGAACTGAACCGTGAATTTTGTGAACCGTTACACCCCTAATATATAACATTTATTTTTTACTTTATAGATAATTAAGACTAACTCAAGACTAACTCAAGTTAAATTAGCATCCATAAACACACACACACAAAGCGTTGGTGCAACCAAAGTTTACAGCAAAAAAAAGGACAAAATACAATCGGGTGTTGCAGGACAGGTAATAAGTGTAGCATCTCTACTGAAGGCCTGTGCAGACACAGATGTGTCTCTGTAGACACAGATGTGCCCCTGCAGGGGTGTGAAGACATAGAGGGGCAGAGAGTGATGGAACATTCGATCTACTGAACTACTCGCAGCTGGACCATACGCTTTAGAGCACCAGTGACCAAAGAGCCCAGCTCAGTTTTCATTTTCACCAAAGAGGGACCATTGCTGAGATGGTGAACACATCTGTTTATAGAAATAAGTGGCCAGATCAATTACAATCAAAGCAAGGGATGATAGATATTTCACCTCATTAATTCAATACATTGTCATTTACGGCGATTTGACAGATTCAGTTTAATTTGTTCTGGCTAAAATTGCATTGCTAACAAATTACAAATGACTTAAACGGGTTAGTTCAAAATGCAATAATTTGCATTTTGCACACCCTCATGTCGTTCAAAACTTTGCATTTCTTCCTTATGGGGAACTCCCCCAAAACACAAAAATAAATAACAAATTGTATATATATATATATATATTTATATATAATTATCCATAATTTGTTTTTTTTCATGTGCGTCAACAACCAATTACTGTTTTCAAAATTGAATACTATTTAAATACTATACAAAATATCATTCACTTTATATGCCAACAATTGAATGTAGACATCACATGTAGAATATGAAAATAAATTATCATTTACAATATATTTAACAGGATTACCTAAGTGAACATTAGTTGATAGCTAAATGTAAAAATGTAAACTGGAAAAGAGTATGACCAAATAAATAAATAAATAAACATACAAACAGGCCAATGGCTAGTACAAAAAAAAAAATATATATACACTGTATATATTTTTAGTACCTTATCTGAATGACAATCCTGACCTGTGAGCATATTCTCTTACGCCACACAGCAAAGAGACTTAGAGTGAGGAGCATTAAGAGTCAAATCTGCACTCAGCATGAGGTTCAGGAGCATGTTGTGTCCACAAACACGGAATGCAGTCGGAGTGAAAGGTTGGACTGTTCATTCGGACAGAAAATAGCTCTCTTGTTAAAAAAAAAAAAAGTTGAAAAGTAATATTCCGCTTCCTCTCTGAGCAACTGTTTACGTGGGCCGTGATGACTGTGAGTAAGCGGGAGAGAGGAGCGTAATTTGGCAGTGCCCTTTGAGTGCTGTTACATATGGCCCTTGCACACTGTTAGTCTCCCGTGGCAACACTTCCCACGGATGCATCTGCAGTCAGCGAGCCGCTAGCGCCTCAAGTAGCATCAATCTGACGGCTACCAACTCTGCTTCTCCACAGCCTGTCAGTCTGTCTATCTGTCCTCCCTCAATCCAGTTCTCTAAAGCTACCCATAATTCTTGCTCACTGTCGCTGTCACCACACATCCCCCGAGGGGACACAGGCCACTCCACCCTGGGCTGCATGAGCTCTGGGATCTGTTGTCAGTGGCTAGAAAACAGTTGAATGGATGGAGAGAAAAGAGGCTGCAATCTCTCCAGCGGTTTTGTCTTCCTCTCTAGCTCTGAAAACCCGGTCTGGCACTGATCAATGGCATCGAGTTGAAACCCATTTGAGTGCAATCAATGCGGTACAGGCAGCGGCTCACGCAGAGGATGACTCCCAGGCCCGACCCTGCTTTTTTTTAAAGATGACCCCCGCTCCGGATCCACAGCAGCCTGCTCATTAGGATGGTGCGGCATTTAGACAGTACTCGCTCGCTCGCTCTCTTCCTGTTTTTCCTCTACTGCTTCCTTTTCTAGCCTGCCTCAGTTGAAGCGGCTGACTTTTCTTATTAGCATCAAAGACATTCAAAAAGGGATGTAAAACTCAAAGATTAAACAAAGGGTACCGTATCTTCACCAATCGGTTGAGTTTGAGCTGGTAAGCCAGTCACCTTCAATTTGAATCAGCACCGATCAAAAGTCTCCTGTTATTTTAGCATGCGCCTACAGTTTGGCACTGTGCCGAACATCCCTGCATAGAGTCAGCAACAAGTCTACAGCCTGAGGCATGAAGTGGGTCGACCAGCATAAGCGATAAGAAATATAAGACTGAATAGGTGACGGCGGATCAGTGGCATCAGGCTGGTAATCGTCTGCTGGGAATAGGTGACACATTTGAAGCAGCAGGGGGCAGACCAGGAGGGACTTCCTGTAATTTTAAGTAAGTGCTCTGACGTCGAGTCGCACTTCTCTCCAGCAGCATGTGTAAAGACAGAGTTGATCTGTTAACTGAACTATTCTGCTTTTTATGCTTCAACCCTTCTCTGTACAACACATCATGTACAGTAGAATCACAGATATGCCATATAGACACAATGAGATTTTATTTTTGTTGATCCAAAATCATCTAAATCAAATTAATGTCACCCTAAAATTGTACCTACAATACTATTAAAAAAAGAAGGGAGAAAGTGTTGTTAGTCCCCAACTAGGTATGAAAATCTAAAAGGAATTAAAGGATTAGTTCACTTTTGAAAAAAAAAAAAAAAAAAAAAAAAAAACTTTTGCTGATAATTTACTCACCCCCATGTCATCCAAGATGTCCATGTCTTTCTTTCCTCAGTCGAAAAGAAATTAAGGTTTTTGATGAAAAACATTCCAGGATTTTTCTCCATATAATGACTTACATGGGAACCAGACGGTCCAAGGTCCAAAAGACCTTGAATAACAGTTTCAGATGCAGCTTCAAATGTCTTTAAACGACACCAGACGATGAATAAGGGTCTTATCATGCGAAACGATCGGTTATTTCAAAACTTATTCCAAAAATTTAACTTTTCTAAGGACAAATGCTAGCCTTGCTCTATTCTGTGAGGCGCGTTTGTAACGTCACGTAATACGTACTTACGTTTAAAAGGTCACGGGCGACGTAGCCGGAAGTACAGAGTCAGTGTTTACAAGTTGAACGTAATTATGTATTACGTGACGTAATTTGTCCTTAGAAAAGTAACATTTTTGGAATAAGTTTTGAAATAACCGATCGTTTCGCATGATAATACCAACGCATTCTCATCCTTTAACGTCATATAGAACGCTATATGACAAAACGGCGCTATACTACGCACATAGCACCCGTTATCGTTAATATAACACGCTCTGTGAGGGCTAAGTTTAGGTGTGGGGTAGGGTGTGCGTGTCATATTCACGCTAAAGGATTTATAACGTCTTGGGTTCGCGTGTTATATTAACGATAAAGGGTGCCATGTGCGTAGTATAGCGCCGTTTTGTCATATAGCGTTCTATATGACGTTAAAGGATGAGAACGGACTGATAATACCCTTATTCATCGTCTGGTGTTGTTTAAAGACATTTGAAGCTGCATCTGAAATTGTTATTAACTGTCTTTTGGACCTTGGACCGTCTGGTTCCCATGTAAGACCATTATATGGAGAAAAATCCTGGAATGTTTTCATCAAAAACCTTAATTTCTTTTCCACTGAGGAAAGAAAGACATGGACATCTTGGATGACATGGGGGTGAGTAAATTATCAGCAAAAGTTTTTTTCAAAAGTGAACTAATCCTTTAAGATCTGATTTCAAAATTATTTCTGATACATCTAAATTTAAAACCAAGTCCTGGCCAAATGTGATGTGAAGCTGTTACATGGGATAAAAGGCATCTTTTCCATGTTAATCAGAGTTTGCGTCCTATCCAGCCGCAACATATCCGATACATGACGAGTGGCGAGATTCTATTTTAAAACTAATTCTATTAGTTTCTGTGACATTGTGACTGGTACAACATACAACGTATGACAATGATAATCTCAGGTAATGATCTTGTCCTTTATTTAATGTTAAAATAATTGAATGTGATTTTGAATATCATTTTGCCTAACTTTTATAGACAAACTGAAAGCGACAATGGATAACTCACCTCAGATCTGAATAAATGAAAAGATAGAACGTTCAAAATGTGAACTCAATGTGAACAAACAAGTGTATCCTATGACAAAAATTGTTTCAGTCACTCTCTATGCAAAAATGGTGTAATATTTATGAATTAGGTCACTTTGGTGAACAAAGAGAGAGGTCAGCCCAAACACTCTTTTGATTGGCTGTGATTTTTGGTTGATTTTGTTGCATCACGTGTTGTGTGGACAGACAAATTGTGTGTCACTGGATTCTTATTGCAGTGCATGTTTTTAACTGGGTCTTAAAAGTAGATAGAGAAGTGAGTTCCAACGATTAGGAGTAGTAACAGACCAGTAACATCATCACACTTTGCCTACGTTTGAATTTGCTTACTATATAGTAGGAACTATATTTGGTTTAAAACTTACCTCGTGACAGTTAAAAAAGTACCATGAATGTGTGTAGTATGAATAAATTCAGACTACGTACTACATCCACCATTTTGTCACTGTCAAGTGACATACGCTTAATTTGTCAGTGATTGGGTGGATCGCAATTTGTTTTGGTTTTGATTGGTTGGTGAAACCAATTGCTTTTGCGTGCAGATCTCAGACACTAGGCTGCCAACAGAAACTGTTGACTGCTTAATCTAGTAGATCGTTAGGATAGATTAGATGAATGTGATCATTTATGTTTTGATCTTTTTGGGCCTGAAACCGCTGATACAACCTTTAAAATATATATTGAACTATTTCTAAATACAATATTACAATAAAGATTTTAATTATACATTTACTATACAACTACATACAACTATACATTTACATTTTGAGTAAAATTAATTATCAATGTGTATAATTAGATCTATATAATTGCGTTAGGGTTAGATCCATGTAATTAGGCATAATATACTGTTATTACAACAGTAAGTCTATGTAACGGACACTGTAAAATAAAGTGTTACCCTTTCTGTCTTGAAATGTAATTTTTGCTTTAATTTTATGATGGCAAAGGTGAATTTTCATTGTTAATCTTCAGTGTCACATGATCCTTCTAATATGCTGATTTGGTGTTCTTTTTCATGATTATTTTTATATTTTATTTTATTAAAAAGGTCAAAATAATGGCATTTATTTAAAAAAAAATCTTCTGTAACATTATACATGTTTTTACCGTGAATTATAGAGTATCAAACAAGGATGCATTTTTTTAAAACACATTTCTATTGTCCTACAAGATCAAATATGCAATATTCCAACACTGTCAAATGCATGTAATATGATCATTAAGCACTGAACGCTTTATCTTTAGTAATTCTGAGTTGCATTTGTGCTGTATGTGTGGTTATCTCTATAGTTTGTGGTATCTCTCTTGTGTATTTACCTCCTTGTCTGGTGAACTCATCTGCTTCATGGTGAACCAGGTCCGCCACACATCCTCCATAATGAAGGCGCGAGTCGTGATCGAAAGCTTTCAGGGTCTCACTAGAGCTGTATGATTTCTGGGTGGGTACGCGACATTCGTCGTTGTCAAGGGAGGAGGTGGTGAACTGGAAATCTTTCCCACAGCGGCCGTGGGTCAGTGTACGGTGCCTGCGCTCCTTCAGATCCATGACATCTGCTGCAGCCCGATGATCAGATCAGTCCACAAGGTGGAGGTCTCAACAGCTGTACAGTCCTTAACCTGTTAACAGAAGACAACACAAATCAATAGATTTCAAAACCTAAATTCCCTCCCAAAACGACCAACATGAATTGCAGGTTGTTGCTGGTTTTGTGCTGGTCCAGCAAGTGGACCAACATAGTCATGTTGTTTGCCAGCAAATCTTATCCAAAGAAGCTTTCCGCAAGAGAATCTCACTGATTAAAGCAGTTTTAACAGCACTGCAGCATCATAAATCCAGGCCCATGTGGAATCACAAAGCTTTGCAGAATTGCGTAGAATTATAACATCCATTACTCAAAACATTATAAACTCTGTGTGCGCTCAGTTATTAAATATTTTGGATAATTTGATTATGCCTCAGCCACCAAACATAATGTGGTACTCAGCCATATGCAACAAATTTTACCATTCTGAAGAACTCCACAGATTTCACACAGCCGAGAAAATGTGAACATGTTTATTTCTAGATATTATAAAGTAAGGCAAGGCAAGTTTATTTATATAGCACATTTCATACACATTGGTAATTAATTCAAAGTGCTTCACATAGAAGAAATTAAAATAATCAAAACAAATCAAAAAAATAAAATAAAGTACAGTACAGTAAACGAACAGTGGCACAGTGCTCATTCAGTAAATGCACAGCTAAACAGAAGTGTTTTGAGTCTGATAAACAGCAAAGTAAACAGCATATCATTCAGTCATTGCCAAACGAATTAATCCTGTCTGTGAATTACAGACAAACAAAATCTCTTTCCACAGCAACTTTGGCTGCATGGCTTGTTCATGAAGAAAACATAGGAGAACCATCTAAACAAAAAAAACAAAAACAAAAAAAAGAAGCTGTCATCACAGCCATAATCACAGATAAAATAGTAGAGCAGGAACTGAGACGTGTAGAGGAGTGAAGTCATGATGCCGGTGAAGAATGAGTGATAGAGTGAAACAGAGGAGAAGGGGGAGGAGAAAGGAAATGACTTGAGGGCATTGCAAGTCTCTTCCTCATTATCGCAGACAGAGTGAGAAAAGCTCCCTCTGTGGCCGTGAGAGGATAATCACAGATGCCTGGATGTGCCGAGAGAAACAGGGAACCGAACACAGCTCGGCCCGATAGTATCACACGCTCACACACAAAAACACCAGCACTTATCTATTTTAAACCCAATGCACACTGACTGAGATGCCACCCTAGCCCAAAACTATCAAAGACAGATGAGTTCTGCCACTTTTTTAAGGTGCTTTCAATGTTAAAATACTTTCACTAGGAATGCAAATGAGTAATGCTATTTGGAATGTGAATATAATAATAAATTCTCACTAATGAACTGCACAGTTTTAAATGATTAACAATGATTAATCACATTAGCTGTGCCTAATTTAATTATACATACAGTACCATTTTTTTTTTTTTTCCTAAAATGTTCTGGGAAAAAGTATCATGGTTCGCGCAAAACTGTCTTAAACTTTGATTGCAATAAAAAATAATAAGAAGAAATGTTTATTGAGCAGCAAATCAGCATATTAGAATGATTTCTGAAGGATTACATCTGAAGTATGATGCTGAAAAGTCCACCATGCATCACAGGAATAAATGGAATTTCAAATAGAGCCCCGACCGATACAGATTTTTTTGGGGCCGATACCGATAAAAATACCAGATACCGATATATCGGCCGATATTATTTAAGTGTACAGTATAATACAGTAGCTATTTTATGTATGTGTATTATAGTACAGTACCAGTCAAAAGTTTGGACACACATTCATATTGGTGTGAACAAACTTTTGAGGGGTAGGCGCGTGATCTGAAACTCGTCTCATAAATGAACCAAAACTCAGTGTATAGACCTTTGCAGCGACACTGACTGAAAATACAATTAAAATTTCTCCTTGCTATATTTGATGTATTCATAATCATTACTTTTGCCAGTTCTTTGTGACTGCTTTTATGTGCTTTATTGGCATTGCCACCCTTACATCACCGCACCCACATTTTTTTCTGTTTTAAATATTCATTTATCAGCCATTATAAATGCCAATACTGATAGTTAGGAAAATGGCTAATATCAGCAGATAATATCGGCCCGCCGATTTATCGGTTGGGCTCTAATTTTAAGATATACTAAAATAGAAAACAGTTATTTTAAAGTACAGTTTTTTTTTAGCCCTGGTAATCATAAAATCTTTCCGACCCCAGACTTTCGCTAAGTAGTGTCTATGTACGCATTTATTTTAAACCCTGAATAAATGTAGAATCAACAAAATACAATTAGTCCAGGAGACAGCGTCTAGACGTGGGGCATGTAATTTGCACAAAAAGATAATCACATTATCACAAAAATGACGAAAGCGTTAATTTTCATTGCACAGTTTTTTTTTTGTTGTTTTTTTTTGTTTTTTCGTCGCCTCTCACTGTGAAACTCTTTAGAGCATGTGCACTACTACCCGCAAAGGCCATATAACAGACACCAATATAACTGCAGACATTTTGCGTGAAAGCCAGTTGACCGTAATTAGACACTAATTCATGTTAAATTCACGCACAATCGTCCGGACAGAGTACATCAGGAGGAATTTTAGCTGCCCAACTACCCCCACCACCTAACACATTCTCATCCTAGGGCGTCATACAGTGACGCTTTTGCCAATGCTTATATACATCCGATGCACATGGCACCCATTAGCATAACCATTAGCATCAATATAACATGTTTCGGTTATGGGTAGGTTTAGGTCTGGGGTAGTGTTAGGGTTAGACCACTAGGAGGCACCTTCTGGCCCATATATATCTGCGTCTCATATTGACGCTAAAGGGTGCCATGTGCGTTGGATATATACGAATTGTCAAAAGCGTCACTATATGATGCCTTGGGATGAGAACAGGTTGCACCACCACACCCACCCCAACAAGCATTCTCCACGCTGTTCCTCCTGTATTAGCTGAATTGGAGGAGAAGTCCACTGCCCCAGGGACAGTCCGGCGTTTGGCATAGAGAGGATGATTTTTCTGCACAGCAAAGGATCATTACATAACAGCATAGCCACTAGCTGTCCTGCACATACTAAAAATAATTGAATATGCAGAGGAATAATAATCAGGTCACCTAACACGGTAATTATTTACTGAGAAACACTCGCATAAAAGAACGAGACAGACAAAGCGTGCAACACTTGCTCAATACGGATTCATTAAAGAGACTATAAGGTCATTTCAAGATTTGCCTCCAGTGTCTGTTGATTAGAAGCGGATATTTAATGTTTATAAAGTCCTCATTATGGGCTAAAATAAAACATTCAATTGCAGAGGCCATTAACGGTTCAGAATATAAAACAGACAGAGCTTCGGATTGTCAAATGCAGGACAAATCTTTGCTCACGAACGAATGACCAATTACCCATGTCCATCCAAATACGAAACGGTCCATTTCGAGTCAAAAAATGTCCATTCAATGCATCTGACCTTTATTCAACCAGACCTGCACTGGAAAGCTTTGTTGTGATGTCTGGAGAGGTTTATTTGGTCAGCCATTGGGCTGCAGGGGCCTTTCATGACTATGATTAAGATGCAGTGACATTGTGGATTTCTGCGAGAGCAGCACACTGTGGGAGGGAGGGCTGGTTAAAGAAGGGCCCCGGGGCTGCTCTAACACCACAGTGGTGAGATGATGCACGATGGTGTGGAGGAGAACCGGGTCAATATGAGCACAGGCTGCAGCACAACCAGGTCAGTCTTTCCATTCATTACAGGCAGTGGAGGAGAAGAGAGGCCTCAGGGCTCAGAGCAGATCCTGCCTCCCTCTCCTCGGGCTCAGCCTGATGATACTTCCCCCCTTTCACAGGACTACCATCCTCCCCAGAGAGAGGGACAGGAGATTTGATGAAGAGAGAGAGAGCCATGGAGTGAGGAGGAATAACAGGATTGGTGGAAGAATCTAGGACAGGCGATCAATTACAGGGAAACAATAATGGAGAACGCATCAATGCCTATCCATCCCACAATTTCTACATACACTGTAAAAAATTATTTTTTGGTTAAGTAAATACTAGTGAAAAAACCCAATGTAATTTACTTGAAAAAGTTAGTTCAGGCAAGAATTTAAAAAACTAAGTAAATTCCATATCAGTACTTATTTCAAGCGAGTATAAATGAAAGAGTAATATCAACTCAATAAAATTACTCAACTTTTCTGATACTGGGGTTCCCATTATGCACTGGACCTTGAATAATTAATGAGGTTAATTTTTCACTGGTTTCCAGCTGTATTTACACTGTTTTATCATTGATTTTTGTTTTCAGTATTTGTAAATTGCCATTTTGTGACATTTCGAGTAAATTTTTTGCTTAAAACGACACATTCAAACACAAAAAACGATCCATCAAATGTTACCACCATTGTGTATTGTCTACCAAGTATTGAGGTGTTTGCATTCACATAAGGCTTAAAGTGTGACATGATGTATATATAAATTACTTAGATGATCTAAGTAAAGAACATACTATAAATGACTAATACAATTCTGTTTTAGTGAAGTGTAATACAAAGGCAAAGGAAATCGGTATTAATTTTACAAGCCGTTAAAATTTCTTATTTTTTGTAAAGTTTACTTAATTCCACATTCCAAGTAAATTTAACTTAAAGATTTCTAATTAAAGCTACTGATAAATATGTTTAGGTTTTTACTTGGCAAATCTTTGTAAATTTACTAGCATTTTCTGAGTGAGATCGTTTAGCAAGGTTTTTTCAAGTAAATCCTACTCCAAATTTTTTACAGTGTACCTACCAATATTCCTGTCTGTCTGTTTAACTGCACAATTTCCTATCTATATATACAGCAAATTATCTATAAATGTATCCACCTGTCCATTTTGGGATTTTTAATAGGAATGTAAATTAATAATATTATTTTATTACGAATGTCAGTATTAATATACGTAATAGTACAATCTCAGGAATGAACCACAGAGTTTTAGACGATTAATCTTATTAGATGTGACTAATTGAACCATAAATATTTTTTTTTAATTAATTATTTATCTGTTATGCATTAAATTGATCAAAAATTATCTGTTTATCAGGCTTTCTCTCTGTCTACCTGTCTATTCTGTGTCTATCAGCATATACAGTACTGTATGTGTGTCCATCCGTCCATCCGTCAATCCGTCAATCCTTCCATCCATCTCTGTCTATCTGTGTGTCTGTCTGTCTGTCTATACAGATTTATTGTGCATGTGTGTTCTTGTATATATGGTTTATGAGGACACAGGTGTGAATAATAACATGGGTATTGCAGCGTAAACATGGTGGACACTTCCTATGACCCCGCAAAGCAAATGGCTTAAATACATACATTTGAGATTTAAAAAAAAAAATAAATGCCAAAAGTTTTATGTAATGGGTAGGCTTATGGGTAGAGTTAGTGTAGGGGCACAGAATATATGAATATCCCTGTTCAGTGCCCTGAATACTGAACTTGGGAGCTGATTGAGATGCACCCTTATTGTGAGTGTGTCAAATAAGGGAGGCCTACAAAATATGCTGAGCAGTGGATCCCCAGGACTGTAGTTGAGAAGAGTTACATGGAACTATTTTCTTGTTAAAAGCAGTAAACACTACTGATTTAACACGTGTGCACACATACTGATGAATAAACATTGAATTTCAGGTTAAGAATTTGATCTTAACTTCTTCCAAATCACAAAACGCCACAGTCACAATCTATGTGAGACATAGGAAAGAGATGAATGTCCAAAGAGAGAATGTAAATAAAACTGCAGTGCATACCATGGAATCACAGCTGAACTGAAGGTTTATAGGCGAGCGATAGAAGGGTTGAGAATTAATCTGGACAAGAAAATAAAAATAAATAAATAATACAGAAGCACAATTTTGGCATGCCAGTGAGCTTCTGACTAAATTGAACTTTCAAGGGCAACAGTTTAAAAATGACACGGGCTCAGAATGAAATATGTGGCTGCTATAGAGAGATCACCAAGCATTTAAGCTGGGAGCACTCTTATCACGGCAAAGACATAAACAAACCCTTAACCTAAGAAATTTGGAAGTTGAAGCTTCATTGTAAACAATAACATAATGTTATATTTAAGATGGCAGTGCCATTTTCTAGTCTAAATATTACACCCAGAATAAATTGACAACAGGCATAAACAAACATGGCCCTGACCTCTCTTCTCAGTTTATGGTCTGTGGTGGCCTCGGATGCCACAAAAAATACAGCTATTAAAACGCTAAAAACAGAGAATAACAAATTGTCGATTTGAAACGTTGGAAGGTATTTTTTTTTTATTATTATTATCAAAAACACAGTTATGAAGTTGAAAAGCTGAATGAAATGTATCTTTCTTTCTTGAATTTGAATAACAACATAAATGTGTAATAACTTGACCCCTGCTTCTGTAATTCAGCAAATTACAGTTTAACTTCATAATTATTGTGAATGAATGAATTAATGAAAATTACATACTTTAAGTATCATCATTCAAACCCCCATTTTTTAATTCAACTATCATTAAACAAATACACATTCGGGCACAATTTACAGCCAATAAGACAAGCTCTTATTTGGTCTCAATTTAGGAGGAAGTCAGAAGGGAAATGTCTCTTAAGAATGAAGAGCATACATTCTTAATATGTACTTTTAACTTGTGACATCACTGCCCTTTTTTCACAGACAGATGAGAGGAACAGATCTGAAATTGTGCTGCAGCCTTCATGATGAGGCAAAGCAGAACAGAGGAGAACTGTTTGGCTTTTGATTAAGATTTTAATGAGTGCATCCTCTCCCAGGCAGGGGTCATTAATCATGTCCTATATGGAGGTATGACCGACAGGATAGAGTTTGTGCATAGCAGGCTTCAGCTGGAACTAGGCTGCCATTTTAGGTCCATGCATGACCAAATTCATGCTTAATTTATGCACTTATTCGTAATGTATCCCTCTTTTGGGTTGAGTGGTTTGTATGGAAGATGTAATGAATGGCTTGTTGTAAAAAAGTGATTTGAAAAATAAATTCTCTCTCCCACTGGGGAAACACTCTCCTCCGCTATAGATATCTCACCTTCTGTGGAAAAAGAGATCATATTATCAGGCAAATAGTGCCAAGCTGCTCACTATTTTAAAATATATTACAAGAACCACCTTTGATATGTAATAGCCGATGAGTTCACTTAACTCAGTGCAATGTTATCTCTCTCCCTCTCTGTATCACACACTGACACTCACGCACACACACAAATTGTCCGTCAACCCTCTTAATTTCACACTCTCACAATTAAGAGCAACAAGAGTGCCTGTTTATTAGACTAATTCCAAAATTCCACATCCTGGCAATGTTCTCGGTTTCTTAATCTGCCTCTAAACAAAAGGATTTGAGGCGTTCAGAGTTGCTGTGCTGTCACAGCTAACACCAACCATCACAACCTGCGCAGTCGCCAGAGCGAAGGTGCAAACGTACGCTGTAATTAAGGACCGACGGAGGAAAGCTGCTGCAAAGGGAAACAGTTAGAGACGGCGCTCGGCCTAGTCTGCCGGGACTTTGAGTAATGACTTCCTTTACAGCTCCGGCAAGATTACGTCTAAAGCCACGCTGTATCACGCACAAGCAGAATCACACACATTAACCCACAGCTCACGTAAAATGAAATAACCGAGATGGCGTGATGCTCTGCTGAGTGTTTCTAACACTGGAAAAAGGCATATCTAAGCATACTTCTCTAATGTTTTCCCCTTTCAGCGAGGCGTGCCAACATATGCTCAGAGCCCGACAGGAAGTTCAGAAGTTAAGAAAAGCTGACAAGCTTAACGCCTGGAACAACAGCAGATGAGGTACATGAATAGCACCAGGTGAGATGTAGGGGGCTTCGGCGGCTCAGGAGCACAGGTGCACCACTCATCTCCTCTCCACACAACCTTGATGAGGGTTAAAGAGATGTTGGGACTCTGACACAGACAGCGCAGAGAGCAGACTGGAGCATGTGACCCACGGGCCACGCCAGGGCTGCCAGAACCGGTCGGACGTCACCCGCCAGCACCTCCCAGCATTATTAAAACAATACACTTGACAGCCTCGTACATCATCTCGGGGAAGATTAGTAAATCTGTGTCACAGCTTGACATTCTTACCATCTGCTGGGCAAATTATTCAAATTTGCAATAAATGCCACCGTAGAGAGTGGTGATGCCGAGTAATTAGCAAACTGACAGAGGTGCCGCGCCATGGCCGAGTGAGGCTGCGTTTTTCTTCTGCCTTGTTGTTGGTTTTAATCTTCATATCACAGGACACGAGAAGGGCAGGGCAGAACATGTTAGAAAGCCACAGAAGCACTGTTTAAACACCTACTGGGTAAATGACACGTGCGGCCAGGAGCCGAAACCTCTCCACGTTGAATAAATGCCAGTGGAGACACATTTCCTGTGCGGGAAATGTCAGCAGGAGAGCAGCGAGTGGGCCGACTCATCTCTGGTCTTCATCAGGTGAATAGGACACCCCTCCTCATCATCATAGCTCAATTTAGAAGGCTGTGATAAAAGCACCAGAAACAATTCACGCTCTCAAGCTGCAATTTAAATTAACTGAAAACCCCACGTTACAAACACTGGACATGCGAGAACAGCAGAACTCACAATTAAAGGGATAATTTCATCCCAAAATGATATCATTTACTCAAATTTACTAAAAAAACAAACAAACAAACAAAAAAAAACATATGTTAGGCAACTCCTTTCCAGACAAAGAGAGTGAATTGTGATAACAACATAACAGACAGTAGTCAATATATTTGTGCACAATATCAAAAGTGTTTTGTAGCCATACAATAGGTTTGTGTGAGGGAAAACAATCTATTTAAATAGAGAACAGCTATTTTACATTTTTGTAATAATATATTTAAAAAAAAAAAAATCAAAAACGTATTATCTACATAAAGTAATTTTGACTTTGGGTAACACACAGTATAACGTCAATGTTATCTAAAATCAGATGACTTATGAAGATAATAAGAGTCTCTTGGGCAGAATGAGCCAGTGCAATCGGTCACCAGAATAGCTTTTTAAGCTAGTTTTCTCAGGATCGCCATGAGCCATGGGTCAGCACACAACCTTGCGCTCATGACATCAAAATCAGGTCCTACCCACAGCAAACAAGTCTGGAGGGAGGCAATTAATGTCCATCAGATGAGGAGTCACAGATGACTGAAGGCTGGTCTGGCCAAGGGACAGCTAAACCCAGAGGGCTCAATGACAAGGGGAGGGAATACAATATGCTGCATGCTCAGAGGACCACTGCCAAATGACACCAGCTCGTACGGTGGGAAATTCAAGATGGACCTGCATGCTAAACAAGACAACAATGCTCACCATCCAAACGTGATAAAGCAAATATTGTGGTTGCGTATTGGTAGGTCTTTGAAAGATGATTCACACCTTCACAATAGAAAACTGAATCAACATTTCAAAACCAAAAGATTGTTTTTGTGTGTATTATGTGATGCATGTCAATGTACATCTGTAGTGGTGAATATTTAATTTTGGCAGATGGCTATAACTCAAATGCATTGCACAAAAAAAATGAGAGAATGCATTACATTTCATTATATTTGAAGCGCCGTCACTGAACGGGCTGATTGGCAACTAGAAATTATGTTGTGAAATATTATATGAATAAAACTAAAATATGAAAGTTTGTGGTCTGATTATAAAGAGGCAAAACATGTTGTGATTAAATTTGCTACAAAACCAAGCATGCGGGCAGACACATATCCATTGTGCATAAGACGCTGTCGTTTGAAGGACCTCTAATAAAGAGATTGAACACAGCTAAAGTTTAGAGTGATGCTCAGTGGGTAATACAGAGGCCCAGCACCATCTCCCAAGGGCACTTCATCCTCCAGCTGTGCCAAATGTATAATGCACATCATTGTCCTACCATGTCCCATTTTATCTACAACCCAGTCATGGATGCTGAAAAGCATGCTACATAAACAAGTGCCATACAATTTATGAGTTAACATCCAGCAAAGCAGTGACAATATTCACTGTCTCAGTCTACTCCTCTCTCTACCGACCAGCAAGCCATTCCAACATTTTTTTGTACTTCCTCTCCACCTACTCCAATGTCACAGGACTGAAGTTGCCTTTGGGGCCAATAGAAACAGTCCCAGCTCCAATAACATAGTTCACTGGTCCAATTAAGCATGCTAGATTTAGCGTCATTACGAAAGACATCTTTTGAAAGGAAAAAAAAAATGGATGAAATGAATGGTGCACTGGAGTGATTCCTTGTCAAGCTGCAGAGAGCAGGAATGGGTCCATTTTCACATTCAAAACCACACTTAAAATAAGCTATCATTAAGTTTAGACTTAATACACCATTGCTTGGAACATTTAATTTGTATTGGCAGTCCGCATTTACATATTATTGATATTGTAGTGGTAAACAGTAACAAAGTATTTATTCCTCCGTCCTCAGTAAATTTTTCAAGTTTCTGTATTTTATCAGAGTATCTGTATTTTGCTGAACATTTGATTCACTTTTGATTATGGCTGTCAAGCGATTAATCGCAATTAATTGCATCCAAAATAAAAGTTTGTTTGTTTTACATAATATATGTGGATACACTTTGTATAATTATTACATATATAAATAAACATGTATGCTTGTATATATTTAAGAAATATTTTCATGTACATGCTGTATATAGATTTATATATAATTTATATTTTATATATAAATATTTGATATATGAATAATATTTTTTTCTTAAAAATACATGCATGTGTGTCTATATATATATATATATATATATATATATATATATATAGAGAGAGAGAGAGAGAGAGAAACATACACATAATAATTATACACAGTGCACCCACATATATTATGTAAATACAAACTTTTATTTTGGATGCGATTAATCGTTTGACAGCCCTTCTTTTGATCAGATAATCCATTCACCCAAAATGACCTGAAACCGTAGTAAAGTTGTGAATATTTGTCAGCACTCCATTTACTGATATTTGTGTGTCTCATTGTTTGTGTATGTGTTTCACTTGTATTTTCAGTTCACTTCCACTTCACTACATTTCAAAGCTTTTACTTAACCACATTCCATAAAAAAAATTAATTATAAAAAAACATTGTTTTATATATTAAAAATCTCAAATCAATAATTTAACTATTTTTTAGAATTAATGCATTCATCAATTAATTAAAGTTTGGCCTGTTAATTTTACAAACTAAATCTGACAGGATTATTTTGGGATAATGATTGCTTGGTTATTTCTATTTTATGTCATGC